>JAKSZP010015918.1:0-163632 GCA_022478985.1 Massospora cicadina | reverse complement strand
TCCTGATTGTGAGGAAGAGTTTAGAAGGCCTTTAAAACAGAGGTGGGCATCCCCATCCACAGCGTTTAACAACGCAAGACCTTGCTGGGCATGAGATAATGCGGAAGCATTATTAAGCGCAATTGCTGTATTCATTTGCACCTCAGCGAGAGCGTCAAGAACTTAATTGGCTATCTCCTGGGAAGGAACACTTGAGCTTCCTTACGGACTAGTGAGAGGAGGGGGAGCAGCAATTTGCGCAGCTTGGGCGGTTTGAAGAAGATTCTCCAAGGTAGAGCGGATACTATTCCCAAAATTAAAAAAGACCAAACAAACAACAAACAGCAGACTACTGATTGCACATTCATTGGTAAAGGGTAACCACTGCAGCGCCCATTTTGAAGAGCAGGGAGGAAGTGGCTGGAAACAATGGTTGGTCGATTATGTCATAATAAATGGCAGAAAATTTTAGACTGGCCTGCCAGTCGGGATGCATGAGTACCCAAAAAGCAAGCCAGAATGTCAGAGGCATTGTTGACCAAACGACGTTGTATGGAGCCAGGCATTGTGAAACAACAAATTTTTTGTGTAGGACAACAGTGAGTATGATCCTGATGACAAACCAAATTGAGCCCACCCCAGACCCTGGGGTCTTACAGCAGGGGGCGGAATTACAGAAATAGTTTCAATGAGTTCATCAGCATATGGGGTTATTTTGACTGGGGAGGCAAGAAGGCAGATCCTTGCTTGTAGATGGTGGACGTAAGGCCACAAGATCCCAGTATACTGTTGTCAGAAGTTCATGATAGCAGGGGTAAAGTGACAGAAGTATCTGACTCGCTGGATCCAATTGATGACAGTGGGAGCCATAGTGACCATGAGTACTGGTAGAGCCCATCCGTTATATGGACTGATGGGCCACCAGGGAAAAGCCATTATGGATGCAGCCAGAATAAAATCAACACAATAAAAATTGATTGGTTTTTGGAAAAAATTATTTTCAAAGGAAAGGGAAGAAAATCACAACGATTTTCTCAATGCATTGCAACTGATTAAATAGTGGTTGATTAGGGCAGTGACAAGCCAGGATCAGGACCCTCAATTTTGATCTAACTGGAGAATTATTCAGGAATGGGCGGATTAGTTTACTTGAAATCAATATCAAAGTATTTGGCAGCAGGCTGAGTTGCTGTCAGTTTGACCTCGAACATCAATTTGAGGCTCAGCTAGATTTCTGACAGTTGGCGTAATGGCATTTGGCCCAACAAGCAGTGGGAATCCCCCAAGGCCACCCCATGTAGGAGTGGGCCCATTTGGTTGGGAATAGGTTTGGGATGCCCAACCTGCCCGTGCTCAGTCACTGGGCCGTTCATTCAGTCAGTGGTGTTGCATTGGGCGTAATGCCCAATTTGCCAACAGGGAGCTTTGAACCCTAATTGATGGTGTCTGATGCTGTTACCTGCCCATCAGGATGTTCACTGACTATTTTGGGAGGGGGGTGATTTTTCAATCATTGTGTTAACCAAATCAAAACCGTTGGGCATTCCAGCCGATGAATCTGCCTTCATCCCTTTTTGACCATTTGAAATCCAAACTTCAGCTGATTGCCACTCAAATTAGTTCTGATTGATTTCATTTTGACAATATCAGCGCAAATTTCACTGATTCCCTGTAGCAGTTCTGCCAAGGTGAGTGTGGGTACTGGAGGCAGGATTTGAAGTGGAAGAGCTGTTACCCAGCGCTCGTCTACCATGTGAGTGAGACCACCCCTGAGTAACAAGGGGTACAGCCATCCTCTTTGGTGCCTTCTTTCTCCAGAATGGGAAAATGGCCCAATCAATGCCTGGAGGATGTTCCCCAGGACTTACACTCGACGGGCATTTAGGCCATCATACTTCAGATTCCTTGGCCATTTTGGCTGAAGTTACCAAATAGAAAATCAACTCCATTCTCATTGGGCGTTCAGGCTGATGAGAAAAGACCAACATAGGCTAATTGAGAATCTTGGAGCTTATGTTTGAGTCAAGAGGGGGAAATATCAGATTCTGGTGGTTGACTTGAAAATAAACCTTTGACAACCATCAGATTGGGCTGATTACTTTTTCAACGCTTGAGCTAGCCCCTATATTCTCACCCCAAAGCCTATTGCAATCATACAATTTGGGCTGAATATCTCAAAGATAATTCGATCAAGTATTTAAGCAGAGCGCTCAGCCCAAATACACTCGCATATAATGGCCAATTTCCTATGCATCAAATCTTGGCAATTGGTCCCAATTATTGGGAACATAATCAACTTAATTGTATATAAAATTAATTGAAGATGACCCAAAGTTAACGTCTGAAAATCCCATGGACTTCAGACGAACAAAAACGTAATCAATTTCCCACCTTAGGGTGAAAATCATAAGTTGATATTTATAATTTGACATGATAGCACTTGCATGGACTGCCCAAAAGGTCCTAGTGCTATTGAGGAAGAGGCCTGCTGACGTCCCAATTAGGGGTGTGTCATTTACTTCAATTGATGCCAAAATTTCACAGAAGGTGTATTTTGTCAGCAGTATGAAGAAACTGAAATCCAAAAGATTTTAGGACAATTTTGCATGTATTTTATTGCAATTTTTGTACCTGAAATCCTCCTGAATTTGAGAGTATTTTTCCATTGATTTTTTTAGTACTAGATAGTATTTTTCCATTAATGAACCTAAGAAAAGGTTTCAGTCATAGGCGGAACTGAGGTGGTAAAATAGCTGTTGAAACTTTGTGCTGGAATGTGGCCAGGAGACGTCCAAGTGGTATAAATACTGGCGCCTGGCCTAATGAACATTATCTAATAAATAGCTTCTAATAAAAGTTATATTTACTTTATTTTTTTCCTGGTTTCTATCTGAATCTTAAAATTGGAGAAGTGTTGGCAAACTGGAAGGACCAAATTCCCAGTTTGTATTAAATCCTGCCTCAGAAGAAGTTTCCAAATATGAAGAAAATTACGCCAAAAATTGGCTGGAAGAGTATAGGTGAATTTAATAGGCCTAATGAGTTGTTAAATGGTTCAAATACCATAAACTACAGGCACTATCAAGGATCAACCATTGAAACTTCAGCCCTAGTAGATGTGCAGGATAACAATTTCCAAGTGAGCAATTCTCAGATTTTGACACGTGGTAATGACCAATCCTCTTTGGACCCAGCTTTTTGCATGACTGCTTGATAGGGATATTACAAGCATCAAGCATCATGAGATCCCCTTCCTTGTACACTGGACCCACTCAGCGCTTACCATCAGTATTCTTTTTATAAACTAGCATAGCCGCCTCAAAACTTGTGAAAACCCCTTGGCGGACCTTCTTGATGGTCTTGGCAAAGTCCACCAACGCTTCAACTTTGGAACCACATCTGAGCTCCGTGATGAAGGTGGGGTTAAAGCCATGGTTAGTGAAAAAGGGGGAACAACTGATCAAAGAGTGCAAAGTATTGTTATAGCTAAACTGGGCCATGGGAAGGTGAGAGACCCAATCTGAATGATCTGCGGCGGTGTAACACTGCAGGAACTGCTCCATGCACTGGTTCACTCGTTCAGTCTGCCCAGCTGATTGGGGTTGATAGGCAGTTGAATGGCAGGGGTGAATCTGAAGAGTCTTACACAACTCTTCCCAAAAATGGAGGTGAACTGGGGTCCCCAGTCACTAATGATTTCTTGAGGAACCCCATGAAGCGCAAACACATGTGTGACGAAATGCCTGGCCATCCCAGCGGCGGATATTGTTGTTCTGCATGAAATAAGGTGGGCGAACTTTGTGAAATGGTCCACCACCACCATGATGGCATCATAGCCATCTGAGACAGGTAACTCCACAATTAATCTACTGATAGGGAAGTCTAGGGCCCTTCAGCCTTTTGGACTGGTACCAACAACCCCACTAAAGGTTACCAATTGGGTTTCATCTGATTTCAGATCAGGCACTCTTTACAATACCGCCCCACCTGAGCATGCAAGCCCTTCCAATTGTACGTGCATCATATTGACTCCACCATCTTTGCTTTACCAGGATGACCAATGGTGAGTCCATCATGATGGACCCAGATGATTTCTAGGTGAAGTGGTCCAGCAAGAACCCATGGGCGCCCCTGAAACCACATCATCTCATCCTTCACATTATAGCCCCTGGAGAGATCCTCTTGATTCATAGCGCTCTTAGCTAGTATCATAGTATATTCAGCTGCTAGCGGCTGAAAAAGAACTACCTTTCTGAACATACTATATTCTTCCACATTTTCCAGAGGTGCAAGCGCTGGGCCGCTGGCTGGGGGAGGGGAAGTTGGGCCACAATATTATTTTGGTGGAACCATCAACTGTGTGTTATAAACTTTTACCTCCTTGGGATTGGGTGCTAAAGCAGGGATGCGGATCAAAGCATCCACCAAACCATTATACTTGTCGGCGCTACAGTTCCTTAGACTGGCGCTGGGGTTTGTGGCGGCTCAAAGCTGGAAAATTGGAAAAGAGCACCGAAGAGGAAATGGGAAAATATGGGTTAGTTTACCAAATATATTATTAAATCAAGATGCTTCAATATTTATAGGGTGCATCGGGACTCAGTGCCTTTGGGATCTTTGGAGCCTCATCCAATCAGGATCTTTACTAACCTTCTGGAATGGCCTCCTCGAGGGCGTCCTCAATGGATATCGTCACTCACCTGACTGAGAAGGTGGAAAGCCCGCTCCACGTGACTCAGTACTAGGTGAGGATGATCCTGAAAAAGTTTTGTCTTGGCTGGGTTTGATGACCAATTCAGCATGGCCGGATTCAGAAGATGGGAATTCAAGACAATTTTTATCTCAAATCCTGACAAGGCCCCCTTCAAGATCCTGTCGGAGGGGGAGTATGGCTGGAGGAACCAACCATGCACTCAGTTTACAACAGTGCCTTGATTGATGTTGGCAATGGAGTACTTGGACTTCACCTTGTGTATAACTTTGTAGGGCCCAGACCACAGTACATCGAGCTTGTTCTGTCAGCCTCCAGGTTGATGATGATAAAAGAGAATTAGGTCATCTAATTGAAATTTCTGGTAAGGAGGGTCATCCAAGATTCGATTGGGATGTCTCTCTTCCAGTGGTGATAACAATGCCTTGAGTGGCTTGGGCTTGGAGCCGGAAAATTTCATCATCAAGGGCCCTCATATTTAAATCAGCATTATTGGGAGTGGAGGCTTCAAACAGAGGCTGGACGCTACTATGTAGTCGTGGGGCCCGCCCATACAGGGCTTCAAATGAGGACATTTTGATAACATGGTGGTAGCTTACCCGGTATGCAATCAGGGCGCTGGGCAAATAATGGTTCCAGCGGGCAGGATCTGAGGCGGCCAACTTCTGCAGGATGGAGACAAGAGTTCCATTATCCCGTTCTACCACCCCATTAGTAGAAGGGTGGTAGGGAGAAGCGAAACTCTGGGTGGTTCCAAATAGCGAAGGTAATTCCTGTACTACCTGGGAGGTGAAGTTCAAACCATTGTCCGAGAGCAAGGTCTGGGGCACCTGTGCTGGGTGAAAATGGAGCAAACAAGGAAAAAGGCAGTAGCCTTAGCTGTGGCTTCAGGAACTGAGATCGCCTCGACCCACTTAGTCAGATGGTCTATGGCAATAATAATATACTTGTGACCATGTAGACCAGTGGGGAGGGGACCCACCACATTGATACTAATGACATTGAAGGGCTTGGTTGGCGCGACAATGGAGTGCTAATATCGAGGGTTGGCCCAGTCTTGGGATCAGCAGGTCATACAGGCTTCCAGAACCTCTTAGATGGTTTTGACCATTTGGCCCCAGTAGCAGCGTGACTTCAGCCACTCATGGGTCTTCTTGACCGCACCATGCCCAACAGTAGTGTGGCCTTCCAGGATGACGTCAGTGTGATAGGAGGGTCAGATGTAGGGAAGCCACTTTTTGTTGACTCTCTTGTAAAGTAACACATCCTTGATCTGGGTGTCTTGAGTCATCCGGCAGAGTTCAGCTTGGACCTGGGGGGATTCCAGCTCCCAACGTTCAGGCTGTCCTATCAAGTCATAGAGCCGATCCTCCTCCAGGGTCAGGACTGCTAATAACGGCATCCTGGAGAGTCCATCAGCATTTTGGTGAATAGCACCAGCGCGGTGGATGATGGTGAAGTCATAACTTTGCAGTCGTAGGGCCCACCTGGCCAACCATCCATCCGGGTCTTTCATTTGTTGCAGCCATCAAAGGGAAGAATGGTTGGTAATAATAGTAAAATGGATACCATAGAGGTAGAGCCAAAAATGCTTGATGGCTAAAAGAACTGCTAGGCATTCCCTCTTGGTGACGCTGTAGTTTCGCTCAGCCTTGCTTAGGGTCTTGCTAAAATAAGATATGGGACTATCAACCTGGTTCTCATTGTGCTGAGCCAGGATAGCTCCCACAGCGATGTTGCTAGCATCTGTGAACAACAAGAAAGGCTTGTCAAAATGGGGATGAACTAGAACAGGTTTAGTACATAAAGCCATACGTAAAGCGTTGAAGGCCTGTTCCAGCTCAGGTCGCCATTTGAATGGAACATTTTCCTGTAGAAGGTAGAACAACGGCTCGGCAAGGTTGGCAAACCGTGGGATGAACTGATGGTAATAGCCCACCATACCTAGGAAGACTTGAATATCTCGTAGGCTTTGGGGGCGCGACATCTTTTCTATAGCCTCAACCTTATTGGGGATAGGTTGAATGCCACGCTTGGAGACCTTATGGCCTAGGAACTCTAGCTCAGGCTGGAAGAAGGAGCACTTCAAGAGCTTGAGCTTGATGGAGGCCTTCTGGAGATGCTCAAAGACTTCCTTAAGGTGGTCAACATGTCTGTTAAAAGTTCACAAAAAAATGGTGATGTTGTCCAGGTAGACCAGGACACAGGAGAGCTTCAGGTCCCCTAAGGATCCCATCCATGGCGCGCTGGAATGTGGCCGGGGCGTTACAGAGGCCTTGGGGCATCCAGATAGGCTCGAACAGCCCTTTGTGGGTGATTAGAGCACACTTGGCTTGGTCTTCGGGAGTGAGCTCAACCTGCCAATACCGCTGGTGAGGTCCATGGCTGAGAAGTATTGTGAACCTGCAAGCAGTCGGAGAGAGTCATCAATACAGGGCAGAGGATAGCTGTCCTTCTTTGTGATGGAGTTGAGTCATTGATAATCCATCACCACCCGGTGCTTGCCATCCTTTTTTGGACCAGCAAAAGAGGGGAGGACCAAGGGCTATGTGAGGGGACCAAGAGCCCCACGTTGAGCAGCTGTTTGAGTTCTACTGTGACCTGGGCCTCTTCGACCTTGCTCTTGCAGTAAGGCCAGGACCAAAAATGGGGGCATCCCCAGTTTCTACATGGTAGAGGACTCCGTTCATCCTTCCAAAATTATAGGTTGAAGTGGAGAATAGATCCGAGTATTCCTCCAGGAGCTCCTGAACCCTAAGTCGCTGTTCGTCAGAGAGGTCCTTTCCTATGTTAGCGTCGACCAAATTAACTGAGGGTGGTGACTCCAAGCCAAGGTTCCTCAAATCCCCAGAGCTTTAGATGTCAGCAACAGCCCCCATTGGTATCAGGTGAACGTAAGTGGCAGGTTGGTTAGGTCCTATAACTTTTGGTTTGTCAGTCAGGTTGGCTAGCAACACTGATATTGATCTGGCATACGCTGGATCAAGGATTCCAGGGCAGGTCAGCACATCCTTGGGAGATGGGTTATCCAGACCTTGGACCTCCAGTAAATATCCTGAGGGAATGTTGATGTGGACCCAGGTGTTGACAATGACCTGGGATTTTGGGGGCACGGTGGTCACCTGGGGCAGGTAAACCAGCATCCCCTCTGATCCATCCACAGCGGGAGGGGCAGCCAGACTCGAGCCCCAGATGTGGTACTCGAGCCAATTGATTTGTCCTTCAGTCTCCAGTAGGCAGGCTTGAGCCTTGACATCAGCCCTAGAATCATGGGCAGTTTCAAAACCAGAGGGACTCAGTGTCCTAGAAGGGAGAGAAAACCACCGTTGTAGTGGATAACAGCCAAATAGTCTCAAAGAAAATGGGTTCTGAGGAGCAGATTGTAGCTAGTGTTGTCCAGAGTGATGGCGGTTGTATCCAAAGCAAGCTTCCCAAACCGAATTGGTAAAGAGGAGTAGGCCCCTATGGATCGGGTGCACTGAGGGCCAGCCATGCCATACTCCATGTAGTGCGGCATATCAGGGGCGACCTTGATGCGTTACATCAGCTTGGAAGAGATAGCATTCATAGGGAGCCACTGTCAACTATGGCGTAAACTGGAATCTTGTGGACCCGGATGGCGACTCAGGTGACCAAACTTCCAAACTGAGGCGGCAACGTAAGGAACATAGGAGAATCATCAGAGGAAGAGTAAGCAGTATCAATGTCTTTATTGTCATTAGATACCACAGCTACTTCTTCGGGGTTAACAGCTTCTGGTTTGTGTGTAGGAGTTACTTGAGGCTGGACAGGGGTGTCAGCATGGAGCGCTTCGTCCTTCATGCTGACTGCCTTTTTCCCGCCTCCTCAGCTAGATGTTTCCAACAAGTTTTGGCGCTATGCCTAAAGCCATTGCAATAGGTGCACCACAGATGGGGGTTTTTCTGGTTCTCGACTACATGGACCCTAGGGCAGTTAGAGGGGTCAGCGGACGCAGCCTTAGAGTTCAGGATCGTGGCAGGGATCTCTTTGAGGGCCTCCTTAATCTCCCTGATACAAGTGAACCCATTCTTTTACCTGATCATGTGCATCTGAACCTCAGGATAGGACCTCAGGGTGGAGATGATGGCGGTGATGGCGTCATCCAGGGTGATATGGTTTTTCATAACCAAAGGTTGTGCCTGAGAGTAGAACCGGTTGGCAAACTCCATAGGGTTTTCTCCTTTGTTAAGTCGAATGCCCATGAATGCTTGCTTCTGGTTGGCCAAGGTTTGGTTACTGCCGAACTCTTGGATCAGGGTGGTGCAGACCTGTTCCCAGGTGTTACACTCCTTCAGATGGGGAGTCATAATTTCCTGGGAGGTGCTGTCTAGGAAGGAGTGGATGTGCTTCACCTTTTGTTGGTCAGTGGCCTCCTCCATGGAACTCTCATAGGCATACAAGAAGGAGGCGATACTCTCCCATCTGGGGGTGAACTTTTCCTTTAAGCTAGGTTTAAAGTTAGTGACAATAGGAGTAGAAAGGGTGTTGACGCCTGGGATAGACGTCAGCTCCAAGATCTCCGTTTCTTCATATTCTTGAGGAGCCTGCTGATCTAACCGCCTCCACAAGGCTTCTAAGTCTTCTTGGATATATTCCCAGTTTTGACTGAGGGTGGAAGCGGACGCCTTACTGGCAACCTGCTCCTTTAAGGATTAAATTTCGGCGTTCTGTAGTTAAAGCTGGTTTTTGATGGTGGACAACTGGGTTTTGAACCCACGACACGTTGTCTTGAGCTGGGAGATGCAAGCGTCAGTGAGCCTCGTGAAAGCGCTGAGGTTATCCATCTCATCAAAAGCGCTTTGATGGAGGCCCTGGGGTCGAGGGGAACACCATCCGCTTGGAGCTTGCATCCCAATGCCACCTTTTGGATCTGGTCCCGCAGGGCGGCCAGGGCGGTTATTATATCCCTTTGCCAGGGATCTTCAGGTTCGCCTGAGGTTGGGGGGCCAGAAGGCCCTCGAGGCCCACGTGGTCCCTCAGGTCCTGCTAGCCCTTGACATCCTTCAGGACCTTCTGGCCCAGCAGCCATGGGGGAGTAGTCGTGAGAGGCCAGCTCTTGGTAGCGCTGCTGTAGGGATCATAGCAATTCTTTGGCTTGTTGTAAACACTGGGTCCATGTTGCTTCAAACCGCTGGGCGTTTTGGCGAAACTGCTCCTCGAGGTAGCCGGAGATGCCACTTTCTAATACCACCAGTTGATCGCGGATCTCATTGATTAGTTGTCAGTTATCGAGTATAGCTTCACGATTGTCATGCACAAAGGAGGAGGCAGCGTCGTAGAATTCAATAATATATATATGTAAATTTTGGGTGAGCCCTAGGTGCCAAGAGACCTCTTGATGGTGTAATTCTACTAAGTGGAGGAGGTGATGAATTGCGGGATGGATGAAATTATGAAGGTAGCGATTAGGCCCCAAGGTAAGCTCCCCAGCAGGTAATACGGCTGAGGAGTAGAGGTCCCACATTGTAGATGGCACGGCGGAGGCGCGGGAGCAGCTGGAGTGGGCGCCCTCAGTGTAGATGCTGAGGACTAGTTGTTGGACAACGAGGTGGGTGTGTTTGAACTGAAGTTAATATTGCCTCCCATCTAGGGAGGGCAGCGAGAATTGGAAGGCGGCGCTGAACTCTAGCCTTTCTGGCTGCAAGGGCAGCGTTGCATATTGTGAGGTACTAACCCATCGTGTAACGCTCCTCAATTGACCAGTCATTTGGTTGTCAGGGCTGCTGTTGGTTTCCATTTTTGTGATCGACATTTTCACTTAGGTCAGCTCAGAGCCCCCTGTAGTGAGCACCACTTTTGTCAGCGCTACAGTTCCTTAGACTGGCGCTGGAGTTTTTGGTGGCTCAAAGCTGGAAAATTGGAAAAGAGCACCGAAGAGGAAATGGGAAAATATGGGTTAGTTTACCAAATATATTATTAAATCAAGATGCTTCAATATTTATAGGGTGCATCGGGACTCAGTGCCTTTGGGATCTTTGGAGCCTCATCCAATCAGGATCTTTACTAACCTTCTGGAATGGCCTCCTCGAGGGCGTCCTCAATGGATATCGTTGTTCACCTGACTGAGAAGGTGGAAAGCCTGCTCCACGTGACTCAGTACTAGGTGAGGATGATCCTGAAAAAAATTTTCTCTTGGCTGGGTTTGACAACTGATTTGGCACGGCCAGATTCAGAAGATAAGAATTTGAGACAATTTTTATCTCAAATCCTGACAATCCTTGCCTTTGGTGAACTCATATGTGAATGCAAATTGGGCAAGGGTTCATGCCAACGGGTCTGCCATGGGGTTAGGACATGAGGAGCGCGGTAGTACAGCAAGGCATGATGGTCTGTACATACCTGGAAAGGTTGGGATGAGCCATGCAAGTGGTGACGCCAATAAGTCAGCGCCTCCACCACAGCCAGTAGCTCCTTGTCATAAACGGCATAATTCAACTCTGGCAAAGACATTTTCCTAGAAAAATTTCCCACCAGATGCTCTCTCCCATCTTTTCCTACTTGTAACAAGGCAGCCGCTATGGCGAAGTTAAAGGCATCATTAGACACAATGAACTCCTTTGAAGGGTCAACATGGCGAAGAATAGACATGGACAACTGAGTGCACTTCACTGCTTGGAAAGCATCCTCCAAAACGGGGGACCACTGAAGCACTTTAGCACCGCTAGCCTTGTATAAGGGAGCTGCCACTTCAGAGAGATTGGGTGTGAATTCCTTGAGGAACGTACATGTCCCCAAAAAGCTCCTCAATTCTTTGACTGAGGTGGGGGTGGGCCACTCACAAATAGCCTTCTCCTTGTCTGGAGTTATCATGTGTCCTTGGTCAAACATGACGTTTCTCAGAAAAGTGACCTGGGACTTGAAAAATTCACATTTACTGATCTTTAGCATATGGCGGGCGACCCTCAACCTCTCCACCACTTGCTGAAGGTGTAGTGCATGGGACTCTTGATTGGGGGAAAACACCAGGATATCATCAATGTAGGAAACCGCGCATACCCTAACAAGTCCCCCATTGCAGCATCAATGCGGCGTTGAAAGATGGCAGGAGCATTCTTAAGCCCAAAGGGCATGACCTGAAACTGGAAACTTCCTTTTCTGGTGCGGAATGCGGTTAACCACTCCTGGCCCTTCTTTATCCAGATCTGATTGAACGCATTGAGGCAATCCAACTTGGAGAAGACTTTTGCCTTCTCTACATAACGCACAATCTGTGAATTCAAAGGGATGGGATGGAGGTCTGGTACAGTAACATTATTTAAATTTCCATAATCTACACAAGAACATAAAGTTCTATTGGCCTTCTCTACAAAGAGAAGCGGGGAGCAGACATGAGAGGTACGCTGAAAGATCGCACCTTTGGCTAACTGTTCCTTCACCCACACATCTAAAGACTTTTCCTCCTGGACAGTCAAGGGGTAAATGGGAGAAGAGATACGCACCAGATCCACAGTGAGTTTGAAATCACAGTCATACTCAGAATGATCAGGTAGTGCATCAGCTGAAGATGCATCAAAGGATGATTCCAAACCCTCCAAACAAGAAGGTAGGGGAACCACTACAGTGGGCTTCATTATTGAGGCAAGGCTAAGGGTGTGAAAGTGGGGCCAGTGGGGCAAGTCGCCCTGAGAGTCAGCTCAGACAAAGGAATCACTAATGTGCGACCATTCTTTAATGTGAGGGATAGGGTATTCTCTTTCAAGTTGGTTCTAACGTAAAATTTCCGCCACCACTCCACACCTAAAATGATAGGGTTTAAGAGGTTTTTGATAGCTTGGAAGTGATCGGATAAGTGTTACTTGCCAACCTGATAGTCGACTTTCCCAACGACCTTCAGAGTGGGAATACCTTGGGACACCCCTCCCCTTATTATACCACCTGACAAGTAACTCAGCCCAAGGTAGTCAGTTAGGTTCTGGTCCATAAAGTTTTCCGTGGCACCAGTATCCACCAGAATAGTGGTGCTGAATTTCTCTAAAGGGGAGGAAAGGATAGCAGTCAGTGGAATATACCCCAAATGGTCTTTAATTAAAGCAGAAAAAGCCACTAAATCACCAGAAAATTCCTCCTCTGGCTTGAGCAACCCATCAGGGTATGTATTGGAATCATAGAAGGAGGAGGGATAGTTGGCCACTCTTAGTACTGAGGCCACATATCCCACCTCACCTTCTGCAGGTGCATATACTTTATCATATTTGAAGCAAATTTCTTTTTCCACTTCCTGAGTGCCTCATATCATGGTAGGGGTCAAACGAGGGTTCTCAGGGGTAATCTGATATACAGTAATAGTGTCCTCATCCAGGCCATAAGAGCTAATAAACGGTTCAGAGGTATAGATAAGGTTTTTGTTATAAAACGCGTTTTTAGATGTGAATGACCCTATCCCCTGAACAGCAATGGAACGCCTGACATCATCCAAGGCCAACACCCCCAGGCCCAACTATGCTGATTCCGTCTGCATCATCAGAATGTGCTGCCAAAGTAAACCCCATTTATTTAAATTAAATTTGTGAATTTTGGTGGAAAGTAAGGGAATCATGATTTTTGGACCCGGAAGCATCTGTATCCACCAGGTACAAGCATGAAGGGTGGGTACTTTCCAGTTGGAGGCAGCCAAAATAACGCAAGAGGCTCCAACCCTTGGGGAAAAGAGGAAACAGAGGTGCAGCTGACCACAGCTGAAGCCCACAGCCGGAGCCCACTGTTTGCATTTTGGAAAAGTTCCACATGGAAAAAGTTTGTGCACATAGATTTAAGGGGTTGGTCAACTAATGTAAGGAGAGTGTCTATAACTCTCCTGTTTCCATCATGGTAGTGCACGGTGCACAGAGCCAACACAAGGAAACTAGCCATTAATATCAAAGCTACTAGAGCCCAGCAGAGGGTGCTGGAGCAATAATAACTAAAGCAGAGAAGTGCGGTAAATGACCACCCAAAAGAGACACGGTGCACAAGGAGAGAAGGGGTAAACATCCCAGGTTGGAGGGTACCTGGGCGAACCAACGGTGCACTAGGGGATATTATTACCATGTTTAAAATGAAATGAATAAAGTAGTGCAAGACCTCCTCAAGGGGTCCACACACAGACTATTTAAAATATCATTTAATGAAATGGAAAATAGGGAAGATTTATTGGGAAAAGTTGACCAACAAGGAGTGTTGGTAACAAAAAACATATTTAAACTGAGTTGGGGTAACTATGGGTCTGCAGAAGTGGGCCCAAGCCTTGATGCTCCAATAGGCAAATGCTCCCATCCAATTTGGTTGAATACACTGAAACTGCCTTCACTTGAGTGATTGATTGAAGCTGTATTCTACCTGAACTCATAATCTCTTAACTCGAACGGGTTTCAAAACCCCATTTGCCAATTAACTGAATTGAACCATCTGTGTTTGTTACATAGATCATCCATTTTAATATCTGGGCTGACACAAGGGGCTGGGCGTTTTGCACCTCATTAGTACCAACCTGGGCATATTTGGCTTGTACCCAGCGTTGGTCTAATGTGTGCTTAATGTCAGGAAGAGCCTGAAGTTTCACCTTATGGGCCTCCTGTCGCCCAGCCTTATCCTTGGGGTTGGTTCCCACTATCAAATTGTTCAACCATGACAACTTTGGTAGGGAGATTATGAGGGTTACTTTCCCTACCAACCTCTATTTTTGATATGGTTTTGTGGTGTACAGCAGCCCCCTGTAGTGAGCACCACTTTTAGGAATTCAGGATTTTATACTTGCTGGTGTGTTTTTTACCTGAAATATCACAATAATTTGCAGGAGGATTAGTTTCTCAACTCTGGAATAAATATATTGTAGGGGGTTAATTAACTACTTATAGTTAAACTATTAATTAATATATTAATATAAAGGATTATATTTTATATGAATTTTTTAGTTACTGCAGGGGGGTTAAGAAGCAAACTCTCTCAATATCTTGGTGCTTAGTATATAATTGTATCAAGGCTTGAAGTTCAGATTGGCTACAAATGTCCAAATTAAGGAATATGGGGATTCAACCTACAAGAGCTCTTAAGACTCACCTCACTTTGATGGAATGGCTGATGGAGGGTGATTGCAGATAGGATAAATCTGTGAGGTAGGGTTAAAATAATATTTTACCCAATCAGTGGGCAGAAAAATATTTGCACCTTGTGGAATCCCTTCCAACCCTATAAAAGGGGCTGGTCTCTGCAGTGAAGGTTGAACTAAATTAACTGTAAGATGGGGAGGGACCTCCAAATGGTTCCCCTGATTCCAACAACAATTTGGCATAACCCTGCTACTAACTGTAGGCCTGTTTGGCTGAGGAGTGGGGGAAATTGTGTTGCCCTGATTAGAGAGGTTCCATCAAGAATTGGCCAGTGCCTTTTGGCTGATATTATCACTTTTTTCGTTTGAAACATTCTTTTCACAATATTGGACTTGTAAATATCTGACACCAATATTTAAAATTGAGTTAATTGCATAATCCTTTTTTAATTTTCAGTTGAATATCTAATATCCAAAAAAACTTTATATAGCCAAGAGCACTTATTAATTGTAGTAGATCTTTAAAACCATTGAAAAATCACTTCCAATTTTAAATTTTATTTGGGACATTAGGTCTATGCTGAAGCTTATTTATGATAGAAACATTGCTCATTTCTATAATGAAGCAACTGATAAGCTTTGAATCGCTAACACGAAATTATCTGTTCTTTTGACTCCATAATGATGTAAAACTGGGTTTGCATTTTAACACGTTCGTCGCCATGTCACACAAATATGGGTGACGGGACGACGAATGTATTAAGAAATTCGTAGGTTAGCATCGCTAATAGCGAATTTTAAATATGCCGTCTTAAATAAAATTGAAATGGTAAAAAACCACCCAAAACCATCATTGGACCTTAGAAGGAGTACGTAAGTAAAAGGGGTGCAAAATGAAGTTCCTAGCTGCGTGGGTAGAGGTTAGATAGAAAATAAAAATATTAAAAAAATTCACATTTATACTTTATTTTTTTGTTAATCTATATTTATAATAAAATATTATTTTTATTACAGTGTATTATAGTATTCGTTAAAGTAGTCCAAACACATTTGTGGTGATTTTGGATAATCGGGACTATAGGGTATATTTTTTAATATTTTTTCTCGCTTCTTGGTATTCGACAATTTGTTGATAATCACATTTGGGCCCGTGAGAAACTCAACTGAATTACGCTGGGCGATGAACGTGTTAACGCTTGAGTTTCTGATTTTACAACATTGTAGTCTAAAATGGTGACGCGTTTATGGCTAAACCAGAATGGAGTAAACATGATTAAATTGCGGCTCATTAAATATACTCGCTGATGTTTGTCCCAGGATACTCTGTATAATTCAAACTTTAAGCATCATTTATTAACTTCGAAAGATTTTCATATTTATATTGGAAAGTGTTAACCTAACAGTACTATGTCGAGCTGTATGGGAAGCTTAAAAGTTGACGTTGTCGAGGGGCGCAACCTTTCCAACATGGATGGTATGTTTGGGAAGAACGATGCCTACGTTATTGTTAAGGTTAAAAACCAAAAGCACAAGACCAACATCATTGCAAAGGGCGGGAAGAATCCTGTTTGGAATGAGTCCTTTTATTTCACCGTCAGTGCGGGTGATGAAGTTGAGGTTGAGGTGTATGACTATGACAAGATTAAGGATGACCTAATTGGATCCGTTAAAATCCCATTGACTGAGGAAATGAAGAGAGCACCCCTTGATTGCTCTTATGCTCTTTCTCGTGGTTCAAAATTGGGTGGTGAGATTCTCCTCCGTTTAGCTTTCCAACCAAAAGGGCAATATCCTGAGGGCGCCAACATACCCCAGTAGTTGTTGGTTGTTCAATTTTTTGTCATTGTTTTAAGCTAAGGGTTGTTTTTTTAAAACTCATGTTTTTATTTTCTAACAATTTTTATAAAGCAAGGCTTTGTTAAAAAACAGTGTTAGTTGAAGATAAATTCCAACGCATATGGACTTGCGTATTTAATACGCAAATTTAAATAGTCAAGGCTGCTTAGCACCTACTAATGAATAGCTATAGTTTAGTAACCAATCGAAACCTATGCAATAACCTTCTTTTGATAAGAGATTTCTTCAGTGACCATACAAGTATAAAGTGCAGACTTTAGAGTTTGACCAGCAACTTATATATTTTAACTTAATACTGTTTCAAGATTTTAAGTTTTCTTTAAATTTGATTCCCCTTGTTAATATTTCTCTCGAACATTTCTTGCTCTGTTTATTATAATCCTTTCAAGGTGACTTATAATTATATCTACTAGCAGCGATAACGTACTTTAAATGTGGCTTCATTTGCCTTGTGAGCCATTTTAACAGACTTTTGTGCAAATTTTATTATCACTAAGCTGAGAAAATAAGTTTGTTATATTGAACTCTCGAAAACTCTCTTTTATTTGAAGACTTTTTGTTTTTTTTTGGCTGTTGGTTTTTTTAAAAATGGCGTTTAATATTTAGCTCAACTAGATTGATAATATATTGAAAAACTAAAGTGGATTTTGCCTTAGGGAGGTAAAATGTGCATGTATTAAGAAATATATTTGTCTAAAATTCTTAAACCTTTTGGAATCTCTAAAATGGTTTACGTTAGTCTATATTTAGTTTTCTAACCATATACGTACGTCTAATTGGATTATTATGCAAATTTTAGGCATCGTTAAAATCTTAGTTTAATCTACTATTTTTAATGGTAACGATTTCCTTTTATTTACGCTTCGTGTTGCGGTTGCATTATAGATTTCACAACTGCACTTTAAAGTTGGCTTATAGGTCAAAGGATGTTTCATTGTGATTAAAGTTTGACAAGTGAGTTTTAGAGAGACAGTTTTAAGCTTTAGTTCAAAATCAAATGCAGCATCACTGCAGTCAAACAAAAAGTAGAAATGGTAATTTTAACCCTGATTCTAATTTTTAGAACTAAGCTTATATACCCTCGTAATCTAAATATACTTTAATGTTTTAATAGGATCTTGTTAGTCTGAATTGTAGCTTGCAGTATAAACAAAAATGGGCGTTATTCACTTAATTGATTCTTACAATAATCTTGGCAAGTCTAGACTTTTTTATTAATCGTTGATCTACAACTTAATTTTAAATTAACCTACTTTTTCTTATAGTTACAATCCTTTTGATTAATTTGGTTTCTTTCATTAAAGATGCTAGAATCAAAACGTAAGTCGATTGAATTTTTTAAAAGGTCAACACATACTGTATATCTTTGCTTTTTAGTTAGTACATATATAACTTTTTAGAAACTGGTTCCTTTTTACAAATTAACAGATGGCAGGTCAATTATTGTAATCCCTGAACTATAAAGCAAACTTTGCTATCTACCAACGTTTAGTTGCCTATCTTAGCCAAACTGGCAACTTTTAGTATAGTAAGTGACAAAAAATATAAAAATTATTTCTATGACAAATTAAAATTAGATTTTTTTAAAGTAAAATTAGCTCGTGTTTTAATAGCAAAGGCTGTTAGTTTAATGTGTTATAATGGTTTCCTCTTTATGGTTTAAAAACTTGCTCTAGGAAAAGGCCGTGAACCTGTGACCTGAGTTTATATGTTAAAATTTAAACTCTTTTTAAAGGGTCTTGAGAAAAATAATGAAAATATACATCTTTATAAGTTAGGTATAAAGAACCAATGCAATATAAATTATCAGAATTGCAAAAAAACCTTAACAAAGGATTCCAATATAAAAATCTTATAGTGAATTTTTATCAAAATTTTGCCACAAAAACATTTTGAGAATTTTAATTTTTTGCATTGCTATGAAACTTTTATGAATATAAAAATTTTCGAGATTTATTTTGAGCTAGTATAAAATAGATATAAATGGTTCTTCTAAACTCTATCAATAATTCATCTGTTATATGCTAACATCTTTGCATAACTCGTTGAACTCAAGGCATGTCAAGATTATGCTTGAGAAGTATATTGGGGCAAGTTATCCGCTAGATTAATGCAAAATGATTTTGCTCCTTGCCCTCGACTTAAAAAGTAATACACCCCCACCAATCTTGTTTATCCTTACCTAATACTATTAATTGTTAGACTATGCAAGAATAACAATTTGACTCATCTGCATGTGAAACTTTTTTAAACATGTCACCATAAAATCATAAATCAAACTTCTCAGTATGGTCTATTCATACATGTTATTAATTGAAGATCAAATGACATGTCCCTCTTAGGTTAAAACAAATAGCACAACAAAATTGATTTGTTTGCTAAAAATCCCATAGCTCTTTTTCTTAAAACTTTAAATAAGTATATATTTTTAATAGTAACAAAAAAGTTTTTAGGTAAGTAATTATAATTTTATTTGAGGTGGGTCAACCTTGGGACAAATATTGCATCATTTTGGGATAGGGAGTAAAAATTTAGGAATGGAGGACAAAACCCAAGTACTGGGGGTATTACCTTCCCGCACATGTTTGATAGGCAGGATTACATGATCTAACTTCACTGATTTATTTGATTGGACCAAGGCATGGTGCACAAATCCATATATATTACTATCCTCTTAGCACAGAAATTCTAATTTCTGCTATGACCAGATTTGAACCTGCATCATGAGGGGTAATAGTAGGATGCCATTCTACTACAATAGCACCATTTTTAAAAAGATTCAGCAGTAGCAGGAACCACTCCACATGAAAACCACTGCCATATTACTGCTGATATCACCAATCCATCAGCAGATATCCCCTCCCTTATCTTATACCTGTCACCATTTACAATTTGCATTTGTTTTCACTTTGAAACCCTTCAAAACCCTTTTTGTTTGTAAATTTTTTAAAAAACCAAATATATAAGCCTGCTCACAACACTCAATAAACTATTAAAATTCTATCCTTTATACTTTTTCTGTTAATTAATTAGGCTTTATCCCCAATATAACATTTTAGATAATTTAGGCAGAATGCCCTCTTGCTCACACCAACACCCATCTACCAAAACTAATGATCAATTCAAAACTGGAAGTGTCATCAGAATTGGAGGTCACTATCAACCTGGGATTCCTGGACCATATGTGATATAGTAATGGTCCTGATAAGGATGATACCCCTGAGCCTGTAACCAATTTACCAACTGTCCAAGCTACTGCCATTTACTTTAGATGAACTTGTGCAAAACAAAATCTTGAGAAACTTTACAATATCCAATTTGAAAAATAGTTATATACCTATAACATGTGGGAAGGATGCATAGCGGCTCCCCCTTTTGGGTTGGGCACCACTAGTACTAATATATATATAACATGTGGGAAGATGACTATGGGGTTAGCTCCCATCAATTTTTAAGAAGTGACCAGCCTGCTCACTATAACCACTTGAAAATGGAACAGCGCCAACCTACCTTTTGAATCTTGGAACCAATGGTAAGCTCATGCCCAAGAAAAATTTAGAATTTCAGCCTCTCAACTTCACAAAAAGTTCCATCAGCTTCACCTTCAAAATTTTGCAAGTTTGAGTAAGTTTCTCACCAAATTTGAAGAACTTATAGGACTATGGGGACAGATTACCTACCGCCACTGCAAGGAAGTCAATCAGCAACTCCTTGACTGATTCCTCAATGGCCTCAAAAACCCTTACCTTGATGCCATGTACTTAGCGCAACTGACTTGTGTAGATGAAGCCATTGTCATTTGCTGAAATTAGATGAGAATGTTAACCTGCCACCAAGATTAATCCCAAAATTCTGCCATCAAAAATCAGAAGCTAAAGAGTTGGACACCTCCAACACTAAGTAATTCCAAAAATCTCTGAGATTAAGCCTCCCTTAGAAGTTAACCAACAGATTTAAGCTCTCACCAAACAAGTCCAACCGTTGACTATGTTGGTACAGGTGCAGTGGCACTACAACAACATTTTTAATGCTGATTGTGGCCAACACAGACATCACTTCTGCTGATGTCACGCCCCTTGTGCTCAGTGCCAAATAGTTCACCCAGGTGGATGTTGCCCTTTGTAAGTCTCGGGGAACATCCTTTGGCTCTCAATTGGGTCATCCTCCCATTCCCAAATAAAAAACACCAAAGAGGATGGCGGTACCTCTCATCACTCAGGGCAACCTCGCTCATGTAGTAGATGAGCGATGGGTAACAGCTCATCCGCTTTGGATCCCACCCCTAATACCCACACTTACCTTGGCAGAACTGTTGCGGGAATTAGTGAAATCTGTGATGAGATTACTGAATTGAAATCGGTTGGATCTAATTTGGCTGGCAATCTAGCTGATGCCCAAAATTTGAATAGCTGTAAAAGCATGAAGAATGAAATATTGGCTGGATTGCCCAACGGTTCCAATTCAATCTCAAGACCAGTTGAACAAATATTGGGTGCTATTGATGAGGTTTTGAAGCCCTCAAATAGTAATTTGGGCGTTGTGCCCAATGTGCTGCAGTTGACCAAATGAACGGTTAAATGACTGAGCGTGGGCAGGTTGGCTGTCCTGAACCCGTTCCCAACCAAATGGACCCATCCCTATAAGGGATGGCCTTGGGGGATTCCCATCGCCTGTCAGGCCAAACGCTGTCATGCTAATTGTTGGAAATGTAGTCAGGCCCTGGTTTGGACGTTTGAGGTTGAACTGACAGAGACTTGGCCCACTGCCAAATTTTGCGATGTCAGTTCCCAAAGAATAAACCCCCCATTCCCAAACAATTTGTCGGTTAGGCCAAATTTGTGGGTCCCAACCCCAACCTGTCACTATCCAATTGACCACTATTTAATCAGTTGCATGGCACTGAGAAAATTATTAGGCAATTTTCTTACTTTCCTTTCCAAATAAATTTTTGCTAAAAAAATCAATTTTTTGTTTATTTTCTGTTCTGACTGCATCCCAGATGGCATTTCCCTGGTGGTCCATCGACCCATACTCTGGGTGGGCTTTACCAATTCTTTTAGTCACCATGGCTCCCTCTATCACTGATTGGGCCCAGCGAGTCCAACACTTTTGGTTTTATAACCCCACTCTGATGAATTTCTGACAACAATACATGGGGATCTTATGGCCCTATGTACAACAATGGAAAAAGAGAATCCATCTCCCTATTGCCCCCAATGAGTTGGCCTCTCAAGCTAAGAATCTCGTCGAGACTATCCCAGTAATCCCACCTCATGCAGTGAGAACCACTGAGTTGGGAATGGGTTCAGTGTAGTTTGTTGTTGGGATACTCCTTACCCTGTTGTTACACCACCACTTTGTGGTATCACATTTCCCAGATCCATATCAAGTCTACAGTTGGCAATGACTCTGGCATTCTGGCTTGCCTTTTGGATGTTCACACATCCCAACTGGCAAACCGGTCTAAAATTATTCTGCTGTTTTCATGACATAATCAACCAACCATTAATTCCAGCCACTTCCACCTTGGTTTTTGAATTGGGCGCCGCAGTGGTTACCCTCTACCAGATGAATGTACAATCAGTTGTGTGTTGTTTGTTGTTTGTTTGGTCACTTTCTGACTTCAGGAGAAGCATCCGCTCTATTTTGGGAAACTTTCTTCAAGCCACCCAAGAGGTGTAGACTGCATCTTCTCATATTTCCTTCAGCCCGGGAAAAGGATCAAGTATCCCCTCCCAAGAGATCGCCAATCAGTTTCTCGACGCTCTTGCCAAAGTACAAATGTGGATGACAATCACTCAGCAACGCTTCTGCGATATCTCATGCCCAACAAGGTCTCACGTTATTAGATGCTGTGGATGGAGATGCCCGCCGTTAGGTGAGAAGTCTTTTGCGTTCTTCCTCACAAGAAGGAGACCCCATTCCCCTGATGGATGTTGTATTGGCTGCTTTAAAACCCCATGTGTCCCAATCAGACCAAATATTCAGACTACTCCTAACCATGGCTGAAGCCCCTAGTTTTGCTTCTCTGATTTCTACCTTTCGTGAGCTGGCTTCCACGTTGGACCTATCTACCGATATGCTTCAGGCAGTCTTTAGAGTGAGCTTGGATTCAGTTTCCACTCATCACGTGGTCTGGTCTACCATCCAGGAATCAGTAACTCAAATATGTGCCACCGCAACTACTATCAAAGTGTTACCTCGCCACGTTTCCCCGCATCAGAAGGGGAACTTTATGATAGGATTTCCTAACAAAGATGTAGACGATGCGCCTGACACTAGAATAGCTGTTGAAGTGGGTCCCAACCTTGCCATAACCCCCAAGTCCGAGTTGGCATTTCCAGAGTCAACTATGAATGATTCTGTTCAAGCCCAGACAGAAGAAATGATTTCTCCCACACTTGTACTTCCAATTTTCGCCCCAGCTAAAAACCCTGACCCTGGGTCTGACATACCCGTTATTTCTTCAGTCATCCTTGAGTTGGTCAAATCTCCAAATAAACAGAATTCCGCTTATTTCCTTGTCCCTATGAAAATCAGTATTGGTCCACATCATGTCTCCTTTGAAGCTCTGGTGGATACTGGAGCAGCGGGGAACTTCATGAGTGTTGAGTTGTCACAGCAATTAAAATTGGAAATGGATGTGGGCGCCTCAGTAATGGTGGCCTCATCTGCTTACCAGTCTTCATATGTCATTCGCTGGCCAATACACTTCTCAATCCACCAATATAACTTCTGCGATCATTTTTCAGCCATGCCAAACCTGGTATTCCTGGTGATCTTGGGTGTGGGATGGTGGCGTCGACAACATGTGAAGATTCATTTAGAGTCTAATACATTGTCATTTACCAATGATGATTCAGAGGGAGAGTTCCCTTTGATCAACACCCTCAAAAAAATACAAGGAACCAGCTCTATCACTACCTTATTTACTTCTGTGGGCATTCCAGCTGATTTTCCTGAAAGCTTAATGCAATACCGGGGAATCTTTGACATGGAAAAAGTGGACCATCTGCCAAAACATTCTAGGTATAATTGTGGATTTTGGACAACCGTGGAATTGGTGAACATCAACTGCCCGTTGTATCCTCATACAGCGGAGGAAGAGGTTGCACTCAATACCTGGTTGGATGATATGTTAAAAAAAGGTTGGTTGTTCAAAGAAACCTCTCCCGTCGCCTCCCCTATTGTATTTGCAAGAAAATTGGATGGATCACTCCGTCCTTGCATAGATTATGGTCACCTGAACAAAATAACAGTTACAGATCCCTACCCATTGCCTTTAGAGCAGACAATCAGTCAGGCAATTGCCAAATCCTGTGTGTTTTGAAACTGGATCTGGTGAATGCTTTCAACCAAATTTGGGTGATGGAAGGACAGGAATGGTTGACTGCAATCTGGATGAGGCGAGGCATTTTTCAATTTCGTGTAATGCCCTTTGGGTTGAAAAATGCTCCTGCTACATTTCAATGAATGATTGACAACGCGTTAGGGGATCTCCAGTTCTCTTGTGCTATTGCATACATTGATGATATCCTAGTTCATTCCCCAACTCCTGAACAACACACTATTGACTTGGAAGCGGTGGTGTTTGCTCTTCATAAAGCAGGGCTGTTCCTCAAAGCTTCCAAGTGCAAGTTTTATAAGGAAGAGGTCACATTTCTCGGAAACCTGGTTCTCAAAGAAGGTGTCGCTATCCCTCCCAACAAATTAGATGCAATCCAAGAATGGCCAACTCTGACTACACAGAAGCAACTTCAGAGTTTCTTGGGAACTATCATTTTTTTGAAAAAAGTTTCCCCCGCACTTTCTCAGTTGGCCGCTCCACTCCATCCCCTCACTGGGAAAAATGTACCATTTTGTTGGACCCCCAAATGCCAGCAGGCGTTTGAATCAATCAAAGAGGTGTTCATGTCTCCTCCCATTTTGAAACATGCTGATCCCACCAAACTGTATATCGTTGCATGTGATGCTTCATCAGTAGCAGTGGGCGCGGTGCTGCTTCAGGACCACGATGGTCTTGAACATCTGGTTGCTTATTTTTCCCAAAAATTCACTACTATGGAGCAGTCTTGGGCCATTTATGACAAGGAACTGGCGGCTGTTGCATGGGCTTTAACTCATTGGTGATACCTGTTACAAGGTGCTTGTCATGAGCTAACAGTTCATACGGATCACCAGGCTCTCTTGTATTTCTGCAAACCTCAAAAATTGGTGCACCGGCAGGCCCAAACCTATTAGGACCTGTGCAGTTTCAACTTCAAATATGAATTTGTCAAAGGTGCGCTCAATGTCCTTCCCAACTTCCTAAGCCGTAGCCCTGCTCACTGTCCCTTGGAATCTGAGGAAGTGGATCTCGTTACCATGATCCCTGCCACTCAGATTCTGTCAATTGTTCCCTCCATTGTTTCCTCCACTGCGTTGTCTCCCAATGATCTGTTATTGGCCCAGGTGTTAGCCGCTCAAATGGCCTGCCCTGAGGGCGTGGAGTTGGCTGAGCAGTTGACTCACTTGAGTCCCAAACACTCCCTATACTCCTTAGAAGAGGGGCTCCTTTACTTCCATTCTCGTGTGTGGGTTCCCCCTTTCACCCGAAAGTATTCTGCACACACCATGATCCTCCCACGGTTGGACACCCTGTGTGACAGTTGAGGTCTATCCTCAGCATCACATTGCCCTGATCTTTGGTAAGACAGGGCAGGCTGTGTCTGGATGTATGTAGAGGAAGGGGCGTTGGTCCTGGAAAGGACGCCTAAGGGGCAGGAGCTTGAAGGAGGCCAAGGAGCAAGATGGACGTCCAAGTCAAGGAAAAATGGGAATCGAGTAACAGGGGTAGTTTTGAGATTTGATATAAATTTGAATCAAGAATGGAATGGAATGGATGCTTGGAAGTTTCGCGGTTCAGTTGGGATTCGAAATGGAACTGGCGCGGAACTGTTGAGGATCGGAACTGGTACAGAACCATTGAGTGAGGATTCCGCGATCCTGCTGTAAGGTTTACACCAAGTATCAGTCAGATTAGCACCATAAGCTTGTGTTATATTTTATATTAGCTTGTAGCATGTGTATATAGGGAAGGAACTGGGAGCTGGAGGCTTCTCAGTTCTGTTTTCTATCAACCTGGCCAATATTAAATAAAAAAACTTAAAAATTCATATATTTATAGTTTGAGTTTATTTACAATATTGCCTAACTGCAGCCATGTTTGGCTTGAATCAACAAGAATTGGACTTTGAGAGTGAGCTTGGGAGAGCTATTGCCTCCCTTTATACCTTGTCTTGGAGTCAAGGCATGTTGCTGGGGTTAAGTATATTTGCAACTGTCTTCCAGGGGGTGCTTGTCCAATCTTGTAGCGCGCGCACAAGGAGAGTAGTATCAGGAGCCCTGTCAGCCCTATGGTCTGTAACATGGATTTTGTTGCCTAACTCATTTGTGGCTCATTGGAAGGAGCCAGTGCGTTACATTAAACAGAACTCATTTACTTTCCTGTCGTTGTGGTGGCAAGCAAAAGAGGTGCCGGAAGAAGTTGTGTTTCCAAAGTGGTATAACCATACTGCAACACTCTTGATGGTGATATTCTCCACCGCCTTTTTGCTTCATGAATTATACCAGGTTTTAGAGTGTGTGTCCCGGAATGGTGGGAAAGTGGTAGGGCCTGGGAAGGACAAAGGAAGAATTCCCACGGTTTTGAAATTGGAAGACTTGGAACTGATCCACCAGACGTTTAGCCGGGTTCAGTTTCAGGGACGTTTGACAAAGGCAGCGGGTGGGGAGGATTCGTTTGCCTTGCAGTTAAGTCAGGTTCTGTTGGCACTTCCAGTAAAGCAGTCCAACTGGGTGCGAGAACTTTTGGAAGAGCAGTCAGGGTTACCCGTATCAGTGGAGGAATGTCTGGATTGGATTGATCGTGCAGCATGTCCAGATGAGATGCAGGATTCGGCCTGGCGGCTTTACTGCAGTGTGGTCAAGGGAAGAAGTCAGTGGAGGAGTATGGCCAGATGTTCCGCGCATTGGCAAGAGCAGCAAAGGCACCTGAGTATCAGCTTCCACGCATGTTTCGCCAAAACTTGCAAGCTGATCTATTATTGGCAATGGCGGCAGTGAAACCTGCAGCGACGTTGGAGGAAGAGGTGGGTTTGGCCTTGCAGGTAGAACGACAGTTGAGTTTGGTATGGGCCCGTCAGGAAGTTGTGCGAACCCCAGGGGATTCCGAGGACAGAGTGGTGGAAGAAGGGCAGGTTCTGAGCCCATATATGGTTCTAAGGGGTTTAGCTATGTGGAGGAAGGGAAGAAGAGTCAAGGTAATCCTGAGGGTATGATGGAGGTGCGGGAGACAAGGATTCCCATCGAGATTACCACTCAGGATCCTGAGGCTCAGAATAAGAAGGCTCCTTATAATTTTCGCAAGAAACTGGTGAATCCGGTATTTCAAAATAAACCGCTTACTTCATCTTATCCTTATCTGATTTTACCCATCAGTGTGCTTGTGGGGGATGAAGGATGGTATTGCGGTGAAGTTTTAGCTTTGATTGATACTGGAGCTGGGGAAAATTATGTTGAGGAGAAGTGGGCAAGAAGCCATGGATTGTCATTACAGAAGGATGGATGGGTGAAGTTGGCAGACACCTCCAAAAGAACGGCGGTATGGCGAGCACAGGCCAAGGTCCTGTTGAGGCAAGGCCCGGAGGTATTCAGGGAGGAGTTTCATGCCGTAGCTCACCTGCCACATTCTGTGGTGCTGGGGATGAGATGGTGGCACCATGTCCGTCCACAGTTTGATATGAAGAGAGAGAGGGTTCTGCTGTCACCTAGAGGTCAGGGGACGTGTGAATGGACGTTTCAGTCCCAAGGTTCGATGGTGAAGCACATGGGTGGAATCACCTCAAGTGTGTCAGCGGAAGGATTGCCAAGGGAGTATCAGGATTTCGCTGAGGTGTTCGAGCCTAAAGGTGATGCGCCTTTTTCGCCTACAGGGGATTTTGCATTTGGATTCCGGTTCAAGGAAGGCTCTGAGTTACCAAAGGGTTGTCCAGTCTATCCATTGAATCCCCAGGCCCAAGAGGCATTGGAGGGTTATGTCCATAAGATGCTGGATATGGGTTTGATTGCGCCTTCCAAGTCGCCGGTGGTTTCGCCAGTCCTGTTGGTTCCCAAGTCAGGGGGGAGTTACGTCCTTGTGTTGATTTCTGACGCCTTAATGAGGTAACAGAACCTGACCCCTATCCAACGCCACTCATGGAGAACATTCTGCCCATGATCTCCGGGTGTGGGGTGTTCACCAAATTGGATTTGGTGGACGCTTTTAATCAAATTCCTGTTCGCCCTGAGCACCAGCGGTATACGGCATTCAAATGTCATCTGGGAAACTTCGAGTACAGGGTTATGCCATTTGGCCTACGCAATGCCCCTGCTTTTTCCAGCGCATGATTGATCATGTATTGGGGGACTTAGTGGGTAAGTGTTGTGTTGCCTATATGGATGACATCCTGGTGTTTTCCAAATCGGTACAGGACCATGTGAGGGATGTGAGAAGTGTGTTGGAGGTGGTTAGGAACGCGGGCTTGAAGTTGAAGCCATCCAAGTGCGAGTTCAATAAAGAATCGGTGTCCTTCCTAGGGAACGTGGTCCTCCAAGAAGGGATAGTGATCTGTCCTAATAAGTTGCGGGCAGTGCGGGAATGGAAGGCTCCTGGGAATAGGACTGAAGTGCGAAGCTTCTTGGGGGTGGTGAATTTCGTGCGGAGGTTTTCTAGGGATCTGGCCCAATGGGCTGTGCCGTTGACAAGACTGATGGGAAACGTGCTGTTCGTTTGGGGGGAGGCTGAGGAGAGGGCATTTCAGCAAGTGAAGACGAGTTTGCTGACAGCCCCAGTTCTGGCACACCCTGACCCAAACAAACCATTTGTGGTAGAGACTGACGCGTCAAATTTTGCACTTGGAGCCGTGTTGTTGCAGGAGGGTAAAGATGGGGTCGAACATCCTGTCTGTTGGGGTTAATTAAAATTTTTTTTTTAATTTTTTTTCCCCCCGGGGGCCATTAAATTTTTTGGGGGGGCCCCAAAAAAAAAAATTTTCCCCCCCTAAAAATTTTTGGGGGCCCCCCCTTTTTTTTCCCAAAAAAAAATTTTGGCCTTAAAAGGGGGGGTTTTCCAAAAGGGGCCCCCCCCAAAGGCCCCCCCCGGGGGGTTTTTTTTTTTTTTTTGGGGGGGGAAAACCCTTTCCCGGGGGGTTTTTTTTTGGGGGGGTTTTGGGGGGGGGGTTTTGGGCTTTTTTAAACCCCCTTTTTCCCCCTTTTTCCCCCTTTTTTTTAAAAAAAAATTTTTTTTTTTTTTTTTTTTGGGCCCCCCCTTTTTTAAATTTTTAAATTTAAAAGGGGGGAAAAATTTTTTTAAAAAAATTTTCCCCCTTTTAAACCGGGGGAAACCCCCAAAAAACCCCCCCCCTTTTTTTCCCAAAAAATTTAAAAAAAAAATTTCCCCCCCCAAAAAAAAAGGGGGGAAAATTTTAAAAAAATAAAAATTTGAAAAAAAAAAAAATTTTTTGGGAAAAAATTTTTCCCCTTTTTTAAGGGGTTTTTGGGGGGGGGGCCCCCCCTTTTTTTTCCCCAAATTAAAAAAGGGGGGCCCAAAGGGAAAAGGGGGAAAAAAAATTTTTCCCCCCAAAAAGGGGGGGGCCCCCCAAAAAAAAAATTTTTTTTTAAAAAAATTTTTTCCCCTTTTGGGGGGTTTTAAAACCCTTTTAAAATTTGGGCCCAAAAAAACCCCAAAAGGGAAAAACCTAAACCCCCCTTTTTTTCCCCCAAAAAATTTTTTTTTTTTTGGGGGGGGGGGGGGGGCCCCGGGGGGGTTTTTTGGGGGGCCCCCGGGCCAACCCGGGGGGGGGGGTTTTTTTAAAAACCCTTTAAAAATTTTTTCCCCCTTTTAAAATTTTATTTTTTTAAAAACCCCAAAAAAAAACCCTTTTTTTTTTTTTTTTGGGGGTTTTTTTTTGTAATTATTTCCAACTTTAAAAGTGACAGGGGTATATTTAAATTGATTAAGGGATGAAATAACTGCCTATCTGATATACCTATGCCAACTTGGTCTCAGAACAAACCCTTGCGCAACTTGTTTCCTATCTCTGAACAAAAATATAATAACAATCCAGAGGTCCTGAGCCTGCACCAGATCCCAAAATTGAGGATTTAACTTGATTAACCCACAATCATGAGGACATATCTGAACCAGATGATGATACCGCCATTTCACTGAATGAAAACCATTTGCCCTCAATGGCCAATGGCCTTAGAGCCCCAGGGGGAGTTGAAGTACTTTCCACTATCAATTTTTCCCCTGGGTACTACCAACTCATAAGGCCTGAACGTTCAAATGCACAGATCTCCAACTCTTGCACCTATCCAATTTCTGGGGATCATCACTGACATTCCCACTACCAATTTTTAGTTAAAGTTATTAATTCACCTAACATTATTTAGCCCTTTCAACCTGACTTCCATTAACCTACTTGAGCAACAACAAAAGAACCTCCATAGGATCTCAGTTTTACTGAGGACAACTTGGTCTTAATTTCCCGAGATTCCAACCTCAATTTTAGGAAAATCAGCATGAAAATGAATAGGGGGAGTGTCATGTTACCACTGAGATCACCAATCCATTGGCGGAAATCCCATACCTTGCCTTATACCTGTCGCCATTTTAGTAATTTTTATGGTTTCCCTTTAAAACCCTTCAAAACCTTTTTTCCTTTGCAAATTTTTAAGAAATAGGTATATAAGCCTGCTTATGATTCTCAATAAACTTTTTAAATTTCATCCTTTATACTTTTCCTGCTGTTATTTGTCAGGATTTATCCCAGATATACAGTTTTATATAATTTAGGCGGGATGATCTCTTTCTCACACCAACACCTGTATGCCGAAATGACTGATTAAATAAAAACTGGAGATGTCACCAGAACCAGAGGTTTTGATCAGTTTAGGATTCCCAAGACATTGTAACACCACCCAAATATTCCTTCTTAACTCCAAATCATTAATTAAATAATGATAAGAGGGATGGTGGATAATAAATTCATCCTAGCCAGAACAAGTTTCAATAATGAAATGTCATATTTATACTACCTTAGATCGTGGTTACAGGTATGTGCAATTACGCCCAGTTTACTATGCTTGCACCCCGTGTTGTAGGTTAAGTATAATATAAAATTTAGGAGGCTTTTTCTTTGATATCAGCATCACTTTTGTATTACCAGATAAGATCCATTGACAAAAATGATAACATCTATTGAAATTGTAAGTAGTTTAATCCACCAATTAAATCATGACTAGTCATGTGCAGCTATTGCAAAGGACATATGTCCTATGAGGTGGATTTCTTATGGCTTAAGCGCTCCAAACTAAAAAGCTTTTGGTGAACTATTCTAATAGATAAAACAAGTTTAAATATTTTATCATTAAGATAAAAACTTTTTGCATTATTTATGCTTATTGTAATATCACCTTCATCCCATAAAAGTATTTTATGTTTGTGTAAGGTATAAAGTAAAACGCCTGAAGCTACTAAAAGGTTGCAGCAAAAAATATAAACGACATTTAAAGCATTGTATCAAATTTTAAAAGTTGAGAGCTTGATTTGGGGTTTAATTAATTAAATGTAGATGAAGCAGCCATGATGGAATTCAAAGTATTAATTAATGGAAGTTTACACTCCATACTTTTCTAAAGCATGCTATGATAAAGAAAATGATTCTATCTTTTTTAGATTTTCTTTATGTATAAAATTTCAAATTATAGAAATTAAATAAGAGGGGCTTAAGCCGCCTCCGCTGCTTCCGCCGCTCCTCCTTCTGGCATCAGGCTGGCTGCTGCCTCTCCCAAATTATTTGAGTGGGGTGTGATCCTCATGCCCCCATCCTCAGCTAATTCTGGCACTGCTTCCAAAGCAGCAGCAAATCAAAGGTTAATTTTTTTAAAAAAATCGTTGAAATTATGGAATCCTGAGCTGATGGCTGAGACAGTTTTGTCTGAGCTGCAATGGTCAAATGTTTGCAGCCAATCAGGATCCACCACTGCACCAACTCTGGTGGCTAGCCTGGCATTAGTCAATTTAAATCCATTTGAAGTGCTTAAATGGATTGATGATACATATTGGCCTTAGAATGTTAAAACCAATTTCACCTTGGAGGAATTTTTTTGTAAATCCTCATGATTTGCATCCCCGCCATTTTGGATCTAAAAACGGTTTCCCTACTTATATAAATATTACCGAAATAGCAGTAGAAGCAGCTGCTGCTTGTACCAACACCCTCCTCCACCAACCTCTTAATGGGGTGATGGAACCCCTTGTTGAGGGTATTCCCATCCCAAATTTCCAACATGATTTTAATGAGGATGCAAAGTATGAAATTGAGGAGCTCGCTTTTGGAGCAAGCTGCACTTGCATTGATGCAGCAAAAACTTCTCTGTTTGACCCCAATTTTCCCCAAAGCTGCCAGTGCATTAAGTTTTTCACTTGTGTGCCTGCTCTGATCACTTTTGCTGAGCATCAACTTGCTCAATACATTGAGGCGATGGACACTGCTGGCCTCCTTAATAAAAAATAACCCATAATTATAACTCTTTATGCCACATGATGCTGATGTCCCAACCCCTATGTTGTCCGCCATGGTGTAAACCTTTGGGTAAGTTTAGTGCAAAGGTTGGTTGTGAAGTAATATTACAAACAATAGTTGTATGATGACAACTAGTAGGTTGAGTCTTCAAAATAGGTGGTAGCAAATCCACTCTGGTAATTGTAATTGAGAAAAACAACTAGGGACCTCTGTTCCCTTTAATTTTCAATTTAGAAGTAAACATATATTTCGGTTGAATTCTGCTTTTTATTAGAAAATGCTAGGGGTTTTATAGGCAGAAGGCGGACAACTTTTCAGATAATTATCTGAAAATCAAATGATTAGTCCCCCAAAACTTCTAACCCTTGATTAACTTCTGATGGTAGCAAATGTCTTCATCTTAATTAATCCCCAGCAGTTTAACCATTTACAGATTGCAAACATCCCCATGTGTTAGAAGCCATTCACATTGGTCTGGGGACCGTGTTACCTTTTTACTACTACTAGCTACCACTAAAACAATTGTTAAAATGATCCAGTAGCTTTGTTAAAATGATCCTAATTGTTAAGCGCCTCTGCTGTAACAATTCATTATAGCAATCTGCCTATTGGCAATCATGCCCTCATCAAATTGTCTAATTAACATTTTCAGGCATGATGTCCAATGAAATATCAATCAAAACAATTATCAGATTAAGTACTTTGATGAATTTCAACTACTAATTTAGTCAGGGATGATCCCCAACGAAATAGTAATCAGATCCCATCATCAGATTTGTCCTTTGGTCAATTATGACTAATGATTTAGTTGGGGATGATCCTCAATGAAATTAATCAAAACCAACCGTTGGAATATCCTTTGATATTTATGATTAATAATTTAGTCAGTAACCTTTGCCAAACAATTGGTTGCTTTAACAACCATAAATTTTCTAATCAGCAGTCGAGATGGATAATGTGCTCAAACAAATTTCCAACACATCCCCCACTTGACCAGATTACCCAGAGAGATAGTTTTTCATAAGCACTTGCTTATTCTCAAGACTTAACTAACAAGCCTAGTTCAGAGGTCCATCTACCAGACTTAACCATCTCATTAGTTCAGAGTTCCCTGTAAGGAAAGTGTCTAAAACTCTCCTGTTCACAGCGCGGTAGTGCTGGTGCACAAGGCCAACGCCAGGGAACTAGCCGCTAGTACAAAAGTTATTAGAGTCCAGCAAAGGGTGCTGGAGCAATAACAACTTAAGCAGAGAAGTGCGATTTTTATAATAAATAACCCATCAAAAGTGACGCGGTGCACAAAGAGGAAGTGAGTAAGCGACCCAGATTGGAGGGAACCTGGGCGAACCAACGGTTCATAATGGAATAGATTGGTTGTATTTAAAATGGCAAGGTTAATGGAGTGCGAGCCCTCCTCAAAGAGGTTCATGCACAGGATCATTTAAAATATCATAAATAAAACGTAAAAATGGGAAAATGTTTATTGGGAAAGTCAACTAACAAGAAATGTTGGTCATGGAAAATAGATTTAAACTTTTTCAGGGAAATTTGGGATTTGCTGAAGTGGGCCCAAGCACTGATTCACCAATAGGCAGACACTACCATCCAAATTGGTAGAATACACAAAAACTGATTTCACTCGAGTAATCAATTGAAGTTTAATCTTACCCAAACACGTTTTTATAAATGGAATGGGTTTCAAACCTCTGTTCCTCTATCAACAGAATAGTGTCGTCATTGTTAATTGAATATACCATTCGTTTTAATGCCTGGGCTGATGAAATGGGCTAGGCGTTCTGCACTTCACTAATACCAACCTGAGCATACTTAGCTTTAATCCAGCGTTGGTCTAGTGTGTGCCTGAGGTCAGGGAGGGCCTGAAGCTTCACCTTCTGGGCCTCCTGTCGCCCAGCCTTATCCTTAGGGTTGGTCCCCACTATGATGTCATTTAACCATGACATTACCCTCTCCCTCCTGACGAGGATCAACTACCCCTCCAGGGGCTTGTGCAAGGGAAAAGTTCTTGTGGGCTGGGGCCAACTTCATGGTGGCAACGGTAGGTTTGGGTTGAGATCCAGCAGCCTGGGGGAAACGCTCGTGGAAGGCTTAAATCAGACCTTAGGCATTCACACAGTTGCGCGCTGGAACCCAACTGTTCTCTGCAGTATCAAAACCCTTCCATGATACCAGGTACTCTAGTCTTCTTTTAACACGGCGGGATGCAACTACTTCTTACACTTCCCACTCTGGCGCCCCATCCACGAGATAGGCCTCAGGAGTCTCTGGTGGGGGCCCCTCAAACAATATCAATTTGCTCTCATGGAAGACAGAGAAAATCCAAAATGAAGAGGGAAGATCTAGCTGGTATGAGGCATGGACCACCTTTCTAACAACGCGGTAAGGGCCAATCCTCTTTGATCCCAGCTTCTTGCATGACTGATTGATAGGGATGTTATAAGCATCAAGTATCATGAGATCCCCTTCCTTATATGATATACCCACTCGGTGCTTACCATCAGCGTTCTCCTTATAAACTTGCATTGCTGCCTCCAAACTTGTGGAAACCCCCTGGTGGACCTTCTTGATAGTCTTGGCAAAGTCCACCACCGCTTCAACTTTGGAACCACAGCTGGGCTCCATGTTGAAGGCGGGGTTAAAGCCATGGTTGACGAAAAAAGGGGAACAACTAATAGAAGAATGCAAAGTGTTGTTGTAACTAAATTGGGCCATAGGGAGGTGAGAAACCCAATCAGAATGATCCGTGGTGGTGTGACACCGCAGAAACTGTTCTAAGCACTGGTTCACTAGTTTAGTCTTCCCATCTAATTAGGGGTGATAGGCAGTTGAATGGCAGAGGAGAATCTGAAGAGTCTTACACAACTCTTACCAAAAGAAGGAGTTCAACTGGGGTCCCCAGTCGCTTATTAAATTCTTGGGGAACCCCATGTAACGCAAACACATGAGTGACGAAGAGCCTAGCCATCTCAGCTGCGGTTATTGTAATTCTGCAAGGAATAAAGTGAGCGAACTTTGTAAAACGGTCCACCACCACCATGATGGCATCATAACCATCAGAGACAGGTAACTCCACAATGAAATCCACTGATAGGGAAGTCCAGGGCCCTTCAGCCTTTTGGACTGGCACCAACAACCCTGTTAAAGGTTGCCAATTGGGTTCATCTGATTGCAGATCAGGAACTCTCTAAAATACCGTCCCACCTGAGCAGGCAAGCCCTTTCAATTGTACGCGCATCATATTAAATCCAACAACTTTAATTTACCAGGATGACCAACTGTGAGTCCATCATGTTGGTACCAGATGATTTCCAGGCGCAGTGGTCCAGCAAGAACCCATGGGCGCCCCTGAAACCACACCATCTCATCCTTCACATGATAGCCCCTAGAGAGATCCATTTGATTTATAGCGCTCTTAGCAAGTATCATAGTGTATTTGGATGCTAGTAGCTGAGAAAGGACTACCTTTCTGAACATACTATATTCCTCCACATTTTCCAGAGGTGCAAGCGCTGGCTGCTGGCCAGGGGAGAGGGAAGTTGGGAAACAATTTTATTTTGGCGGAATCATTAACTGTGTGTTATTAACTTCTACCTCCTTGGGATTGGGTGCTAAAGAAGGGTTGTGGCTCAAAGCATCCACCAAACCATTATCCTTGCCCTTGGTGAACTCATATGTGAATGCAAGTTGGGCAAGTGTCTCATGCCAACGGGTCTGCCATGGGGTTAGGACATGAGGAGCGCGGTAGTACAGCAAGTCATGGTGGTCTGTACATACCTGGAAAGGTTGGGATGAGCCATGCAAGTGGTGACGCCATTAAGTCAACGCCTCCACCACTGCTAGTAGCTCCTTGTCATAAACAGCATAATTTAATTCTGGCAAAGAAATTTTCCTAAAAAAGTCCACCAGATGCTCTATCCCATCTTCGCCTACTTGTAACAAGGCGGCCACTATGGCGAAGTTGGAGGCATCAGTAAACACAATGAACTCCTTTGAAGGCTTGACATGGTGAACGACAGACGTGGACAATAGGGTGCACTTCACTGCTTGGAAAGCATCCTCCAAAACGGGGACCGCTGAAGCACCTTGGCTTACTCGCCTTATATATGGATGCTGCCACCTCGGAGAGATTGGGCGTGAACTTCTTGAGGAACGTACACATCCCCAAAAAGCTCCTCAATTTCTTGACTGAAGTGGGGGTTGGCTACTCACGAATTGCCTTCTCCTTGTCTGGAGTTATCATGTGTCCTTGGTCAAACATGACGTTGCCCAGAAAAGTGACCTGGGACTTGAAAAATTCACATTTGCTAATATTCAGCATAAGGCTGGATGCCTTTAATCTCTCCATCACTTGCCGAAGATCTACTGTATGGGACTCCAGATTGGGGAAAAACACCAGGATATCATCCATGTAGGCAACCGCACATACCCCTAACAAGTCCCCCAACGCTTCATCAATGCGGCGTTGAAAAATAGCAGGGGCATTCTTAAGCAAAAGGGCATGACCCAAAACTGGAAAATCCCTTTTCTGGTGCAGAATGCGGTTAACCACTATTGTCCCTTTTTTATCCGAATCCAATTGAATGCATTGAGGCAATCCAACTTGGAGAAGACCTTCGCCTTCTCCACATTGCGTGCAATCTTTGAATCCAAAGGGATGGGATGGAGGTTTGGTACAGTAACTTTATTGAGGTTCCCATAATCTATGCACGGGCATAGAGTACCATCAGCCTTCTCAACAAAGAGAAGTGGGGAGCACACAGGGTGGTCCACTGAAAAATCGCGCCTTTGGCTAACTGCTCCTTCACCCACACATCTAATGCCTCTTCAGCCCGGATGGTCAAGGGGTAAATGGGAGAAGAAATACACACCAGATCCACAGTGAGTTTGAAGTCACAGTCATACTCGGAATGATCAGGTAGTGCATCAGCTGAAGATGCATCAAAGGAAGATTCTAAACCCTCCAAACAAGAAGGTTGGGGAACCACCACAGTGGGCTTCAGCATAGAGGCAAGGCTAAGGGTGCGAAGGTGGGGCCAGTGGGGCAAGTCGCCCTGAGCGTCAGCCTCAGATAAAGGAACAACTAGTGTGCGACCATTCTTTACTGTTAGGGATAGGGTATTCTCTTTCAAGTTGGTCCTAACGTAAAATTTTCTCCAACACTCCACGCCCAAAATGATAGGGTACAAGAGGTTTTTGATAGCTTGGAAGTGATCGGACAAGTGGTATTTGCCAACATGATAGTCCACTGTCCCAATGAATTTCAGAGTGGGAATACCTTGGGACGCCCCTCCCCTAACCATACCACCAGGCAAGTAACTCAGCCCAAGGTATTTGGCTAGGATCTGGTCCATAAAGTTTTCCGTGGCGTCAGTATCCACCAGGATAGTGGTGTTGAATTTCCCTAAGGGGGAGGACAGAATAGCAGTCAGTAGAAAATATCCCAAAATGGTCTTTATTTGATGCAGAAAACGCCAAAACTTCATCAGAAAATTCTTTCTCTGGCTCTAGCACGCCATTATTGTATGTTTTGAAATCATAGAAGAAGGTGGGATAGTTGGACACTCTTACTACTGAGGCCACATATCCCACCTCACCTTCTGCAGGTGCATATACTTTATTATATTCAAAACGAAGTTCTTTCTCCATTTTCTGAGTGCCACGGATCATAGTAGGGGTCAAACGAGGGTTCTCAGGGGTTATTTGATATACTGTATAGTGTCCTCATCCAGGCCATAAGAGCTAATAAACGGTTCAGAGGTTTGAATAAGAGTTTTGTCATAAAACGCGTTTTTAGACATGAACGACCCTATTTTCCTAACAGCAATGGAATTCCTGACATTATCCAAGGCCAACACCCCTAGGACCATCTGCGTCAAGTCCGCCAGCATCATTTGAACGCGCTGTTGAAGTAGAAACTTTTTTATTTAAATTGAAATTGATAATTTTGGCGGAAAGTTGGGGAATCATGACTTTTGGACCTCAAAGCATCCGTATCCACCAAGTATGAGCATGAAGGGTGGGTACTTTTCAGTTGAAAGCAAACATAATAATGCTGAGTTGCTCCAACTTTTGGGAAAAAGAGGAAACAGCGGTGCAGCTGACCACAGCTGAAGCCCACAGCTGGCGCCCACTGCTTAAATCTCAGAAAAAGTTACACACAGAAAAAATTGTGCACATAAAATTGAGTGGTTGGTCAACTAAAGTAAGGAGAATGTATATAACTCTCCTGTTCCCAGCATGGTAGTGCACGGTGCACAAGGCCAACGGCAGGGAACTAGACGTTAGTATGAAAGTTATTAGAGCTGAGCAGAGGGTGCTGGAGCAATAACAACTTAAGCAGAGAAGTGCAATTTTTATAATATATAACCCACCAAAAGTGACGCGGTGCACAAAGAGGAAGTGGGTAAGCGACCCAGGTTAGAGGGAACCTGGGTGAACCAACGGTTCGCTAAGGGATAGCTTGGTTGTATATAAAATGGCAAGGTTAATGGAGTGCGAGCCCTCCTCAAAGAGGTTCACGCACAGAATCATTTAAAATATCATAAATAAAACATAAAATGGGAAAATGTATATTGGGAAAGTCAACCAACAAGAAATGTTGGTCATGGAAAATAAATTTAAACTTTTTCAGGGAAATTTGGGGTTTGCTGATTTGGGCCCAAGCACTGATTCACCAATAGGCAAACACTACCATCCAAATTGGTAGAATACACCAAAACTGATTTCACTTGAGTAATCAATTGAAGTTGGACCTGACCCAAACATGTAGTTTTATAAATGGAATGGGTTTCAAACCCCTGTTCCTCAATCAACTGAAAAGTGCCATCATTGTTAATCGAATAACCATTTGTTTTAACGCCTGTGCCAACAAAAGGGGCTGGGCGTTCTGGATTTCACTAATACCAACCTGGGAATATTTAGCTTGTACCCAGCGTTAATCTAGTGTGTTCTTGAGGTCAGGGAGGGCCTGAAGCTTCACCTTCTGGGCATCCTGTCGCCCAGCCTTATCCTTAGGGTTGGTCTCCACTATGATGTCATTTAACCATGACAGTCCCCTTCTTGCTGCCGCCTCTGTTGAGCGCAGTCATATGGCCTCATGCCATAACAGGACTATTTGTCATCAACACTTGCCATAGCCTGGAAAACCTGTACTCCCCCAGGTTGGTCTCTCCATTTTCAATAAGAGCGGATCTTCTTCATTTCTAGGGACTACTCATGGTGAATCTACTTTCAACCCATCCTGATCCTACCAATATACTTTAACGCTTCAGAACTAATTCTGACAGACCCAGTTGCAACCTAAGCTGGCCCTGCCAATGATAGTAGGGAACAATGCCCAATGATTTTGAGTACAAGTAATTAAAATTTGATTTTCTAATATATTTTCATTATTATTGAATTATTTCCTTTTTATGTTTTTATATACTGGTATTTAATTTTTATGTATATATTATTTTTAGTGCCAATTTTTAAATACTTGCTATGATTTGGTTAACTAAATGACCATCAAGGATATTTTTGATCTTATAGGCATCTGTTGCCAGTTTTGGAAATTACTTCAAAGGGACCTATCCATAAGGCATCCAGCTTATTTTGTTGGCTGAATCCAAGTATATCACGATAGGATACTTTATCCCCAATTTTAAATCTTTTTATGAATAATCGTTTATCACCATACATTTTAGCCTGGATCCTTTTCCAAAGGGTTTCAGCAAACACTTGGGATTGTAAATCAATAATAATGTTGGCTAATCAATTTAAATATTGGTCCAAGCTCATTCCCAAAGTTAATTCCAATGCCAAGTATAGAATTGGTGGCAAGGCGGCTTTTCTTCCATAGAGCAATTTGATGAGTGTTTTCCCCATCAAGGAGTGATAGCTGACATTATAGATGAATGTCACCAAACTCAAGTATGAAGCCCAAGTAGACGTTTTTCCTGCAATGAACTTTTGTAACATAGCGGCTAAGGTAGCGTTCACTCTCTCAACTAGTGCATTTATCTCTAGTCAATATGGGACTGATATGAACCCCTTGATTCCCATCAGTTCATTCAATTAGAGTATGACAAAGGAGGTAAAATTTGGTGCTGTATCATTCAGTATCACTTGAGGACAGCCATGCTGATATATCACCTAATCCAGAATAAATTTGCCAGTATTCATTGCATTGACCCATACCATAGCCTTAATTCAATCCGTTAGGTCAGGTGATCAATTGCAACTATGATATATCACATTCCTCCAGTGCTTTTACTTAGAGGTCCCATGACTTTGATTGATACTATATGCCAGGCGAATCCTGGTTGCACTAACCGATATCCAGCCACATTTTTATGTGGCTTGTGGAGCTGACACTTTACACAACAGGAAAGGAAATCCGCTGTATCATAGTTTAATGATTCCCAATATTAATATTGACAAATGTGCTCTAGCTTTTTCTTGAGGCCACAATGATTGACAACCTTGTGAACATTGCAAATTATTTCCATTTGTTTGGATGGTTTCAGGAACAGAAGCCTTTTATAATTCAGTAATTTGAATAATTGTCCAATATTTTTTTCTGTTCCCTCCATGGCTTTTTGTAACTCCATTAGAACTTCTGGTGGCTCGTCCTCCAACTCTCCTTTCACCATTCGTTCAAATAGATCATCAGCACAATCCTGTACTTCAAGAATTACTGGAAGTCTGGATAATCCCTCAGCATTTTGGTTTTTATCCCTGGTGTGATGTTGATTTCATAATCATATGCCTGCAATTTTAAAGCCCATTGTGCTATTCTCCCCTCAGGTTCTTTTAAGTTATGCAACCAACAGAGAGATGCATGCTTGGTTACAACCTTGAAATGCGTCCCATGAATATAAACACAAAATTGTTTGAAAGCGTAGATAACTTCAAGACATTCATTCTTGGTGACTGTATAATTCCTTTCAGCCTTGGTAAAAGTACGGCTGACATATGCCACTGGGTGTTCTTTGCCTTGTTTGTCCACTTTACTAAGTATGGCACTTAACTCCTTGAGCGATGCATCTGATTGAATAATAAATGGTTGGTCAAAATTTGGATATTTGAGTATTGGGCTGGTTGTCAAGTATCACTTTAATTTGTCAAATGCTCCTTGGGCCATTTCATTCCATTCAAACCCTTTTTTAGATCCTTAAGCAGATGGAATAGTGGATTCGCTATTTTTCAAAGCCCATAATAAAATGGCGATAATAACTGACCATTCCTACAAAAACTTGTATATCACAAACACTTTTTGACAATGACATCCACTCAATAGCATCAATTTTTTTGTTTTTGAAGCTGTAATCCATCCACATTTATAATGAAGCCCAAATATTTTAGCTGCTCCTTAAGGAAGTGACACTTTTGGAGTTTGATTTAAGATTAGCAGCAGCTAATTTCTTGAATGCTTCCTCTAAGTGTTGTAAGTGCTTGGTGAATGTTTGACTAAATACATCGATGTCATCTAGATAGACTATAACACAGGACAATTTGAGGTCACAAAAGAAAGTAATTATAGCCCTTTGAAAAGTTTCAGGGGCATTACATAAGCCATGGGGCATCTGCATAGGTTGGTAAAGCCCTTTTGCCATTATTATGGCACACTTCTCCTGGACCTCAGGTAACATATCAATCTGCCAATACACCGAGATGAGTTCCATTGCCAAAAGAATTCAGCCCCACCTAACTGATACAACGCATTATCAATTTGCGGCTAGGGGTAAAAGTCTTTTTTGTGCTTTTATTAAGATGGCAATAGTTAATTACAACCCAATTTGACCCATCCTTTTTTGACAATTAATATTGGACTAGCCCATGGGCTGGATGAAGGCACAGGCAATCCGTGCACCAACAACTTTTCTATTTCTTCAGCAACTGCTGCCTCAGCTGCTCAGGGCCTTTGAATAGGTCTCATTCTAATTGGGGCAGCTTCACCAGTGTCAATTTAAATGAGTTCAATTTCTGCCACCCAAGATAATGGTCATTTTGTGCAAAAATAGTTCAATATCATTTGAATAAAGCCAATACTTCATTTTTCTGACTTTAGTTAATTTGATAATTGTTCCAAAGTGATTAATGTATAAATGCATTTAGCCAAATCTGGTAATCCCATTTCATTTAAATATCTAAATTCATGGAAGGAATGGAGCTCTGTTATAGGGATTAACTGGGCAAACGCAACTACTTGATTTTGCTTTATTATCATCAGTGTTTTCCAATATTGGCTAATAGAATATGAATTTTCCATGACCAGGAATTAGGATTTCTGGAGCTACCCAAGGTTCAATTCTCAATCTTCACCAGGGAGCCAGGATTTCTATATATAATTGCTCACGAATTTTCAGAGTCAGTCCAGTATTGACCACTATCTGCATCCCAGGTGGTAGGATTAGTTCCTTTTTTACTCAGATTGGGATCCCTCAGTTTTCATTCACGCATTTTGGTAAAGGGTGGATCTTTTTCCCAACTAGATTATAACCAACGGGAAGGATGCCATCCTTATATAATATGTTTATAAAGTTACTTCTCTGAGTAAGGGGCATCCCCCTTCCGATTATAGATCAATGGTAGCATCTGGTCTAAGATTATCATAGTATTCGCATCAAAATCACACTTTAATCCATTTTTCTACATAAAGTCAGTGCCAATGAGAATATCGTAATTTTGGGTAGGTAAAACAATTGATGGCTCAGAAACAACTAGAGTTCCAAAACGAAGAGGTAAGGCGCTATAAGCCCCACAGCATGTAGTAGGGTTGGGCCCAGCGGTATCATACTGCTTTTGATGAGCTATATCCAGAAAAAAGTTTAGACGTTTTATCAACTGGTAGACATGATATAGATTGTTGCACCACTATTGATACTAGCCCTTAATTCTACTTTTTTAACTAAAATGTCAGCAAAGTACACTCAGAATAGTGGGAAATGTTGTTTAAATAAATGTATAGTGGCATTGGTTGCCAAATCCAGAGTGTGAATAATTTTTCTGATATATCAGGAAATTAATCCTTGATAGTAGCAATAGGAATTGAAACGTTAATGTCTTCCAACTACATATTTAGCAATTTGTCTTGGTTGTCAGCATTTCGGGCCTTTTCCAACAGTTGACAAGCATAGGGTTGAGCAACTTCTAATATAATTTCAGGATTAATTGTATTTGCTTTTGATCAAGTTATAGCATTGATATTTTGACCTTTGCTCCGCTGGGGAGAATCATGAACAGGTTTATCTATGAAAAGGTTGGAGGTATCAATTTCATCAAACTTGTCTGGAAGAACTGGGAAATTTGTGGATCTAGATTGTTCCTCATCTAGACTACAGGGCCTTTTCCAGAAACCTCATAGGTATTGTCTTCCTGAACAAAGTTCACCTGATCTTTTAGTTTCTTAGTCCAGCACTGGGCAGCATAGTGTCCAGTATTTCCGCATCTGTTACAAGTAATGCGCAGGGCATTACTAGGTCATTTTGGACTGTCAGGTTTTTCCCCATTCAATTGGGGAAATCCTTTTTGATCTTGGGTTTTTTTTTGCCAAATTTGAATTATAAGACTGTTGTTGTTTTGCACTTTGTTTTGTTGCTTCAAAAGTTGAAGCCAATTCTTTCAGGTGCTCCACCATTTGAAAAGTAGTGTTACTACTGGTGAAGTTTGATGACATAGATTGGTGTAAATCCTGATAGGTTCAGAGTGCTTCCTTCATAGCAATGCAAGCATCAAATCACTCAGATTATTAGCTCCCATCAGGATTTGCGCTTCTTTGTAAAAATGGTCAGCAAATTCTCCTAAAGTTTCATCTTTTCAGAATTGTATTTCCATGAACTCCTGTTTTTGGTTAGCCATTTGTTCAAGACTTCCGAATTCCTTCATAATTGCATTTTTTGCCTCATTATAGGACCAATTTTCCCCTTGCAAATGAGGTAATACCAAGTTTAGACAAGCGGTGTCTAAACAATTAATACAACAGTAATGGCTTTTGGCGATCACTGCAACTGAACATGGTCATTTCAAATAATCTGAAGAAAGCTGGGGCATTATCCCAATGAAAGGATGGCAATTTTGGGGTGGGCCAAAATTCCTCAGTTTCCACATGCTCAGTTGAAGGACGAGTAGTGCGACTAGCCATTCTAGCACCAGTTGGTGTGTTGTTAGGGGTCATCGCTGAGATGGCAGCATAGGCACTTGGCACATTTTGCGTAGGATGAATGCTCCCTATATTGCTTTCATCTTCATTTAGGTCCTGATCCCCAATCTCCGTTTTCATATGAATACAAGTACACTGATTTTTTCTACATTCTTGTACTTGTTTCTGGAGCTAACTATGTTTTCCCATAATATTCAATTTTTTCCAGCCTTGGCTTGAAGTGCTACTTTGAGCAGGAGTAGCTCCTTCTCCACTTTATAATATTGTTGCTCTAACTCAGATGTTTTTCAGAATCATTCATTATTAACCTCTGTGACAAGGTTGACATCTTCTTCCACCTTGGGAACGTGATTCTCCATTCAGGTAAATCAGCCTGAGCCACTGACATTAGAGTGGTCTGATCCACAAACTCCAGCTCACTCCATAACTGCTGATCTCTCCATGCACAGATGTCATGGTGGTACTTCTTGACAAGACTCAAATACACCCCCTATAGTGAGCACCAAGTGTAAACTTTTGGGTAAGGTTTCTGCACAGGTAGTTGTGAAATAATAGTACAAACACTAGTTATATGATGACAACTTGTAGGTTGATTCTTCAAAATAGGTGGTAGCAAATCCACTCTGGTAATTGTAATTGAGAAAAACAACTAGGGACCTTTGTTCCCTTCATTCTTCAATTTAGAAGTAAACATATATTTCAGTTAATCTGCTTTTTATTAGAAAATGCTAGGGGTTTTTATAGGCAGAAGGCGGACAACTTTTCAGATAATTATCTGAAAATCAACTGATTAGTCCCCCAAAACTTCTAACCCTTGATTAACTTCTGATGGTAGCAAATGTCTTCATCTTAATTAATCCCCAGCAGTTTAACCATTTGCAGATTGCAAACATCCCCATGTGTTAGAAGCCATTCACAGATGGTCTGGGGACCGTGTTACCTTTTTACTACTACTAGCTACCACTAAAACAATTGTTAAAATGATCCAGTAGCTTTGTTAAAATGATCCTAATTGTTAAGCGCCTCTGCTGTAACAATTCATTATAGCAATCATGCCCTCATCAAATTGTCTAATTAACATTGTCAGGCATGATGTCCAATGAAATATCAATCAAAACAATTATCATATTAAGTACTTTGATGAATTTCAACTACTAATTTAGTCAGGGATGATCCTCAACGAAATAGTAATCAGATCCCATCATCAGATTTGTCCTTTGGTCAATTATGACTAATGATTTAGTTGGGATGATCCTCAACGAAATATTTATCAAAACCAACATCAAATTATATTTTTGATATTTATGATTAATAATTTAGTCAGCAACCATTGCTGAACAATCAATTGCTTTAACAACCATCAATAATATAATCAGCAAGTAAGATGGATAATGTGGTCAACCAAATTTCCAACACATGGTCTGCCAGCTAAAGTGGGCGCCAGACAAATGTTTCCCAAAAGCTTCCTCACCTTCTGATATAGCTTCCTAGGCTGATAACTTAGGGGCTATATTAAGAATATTTTTATTTCTAATAATCCCTTTGTTTGGCTCATTCACAAAATAAAGATGTATGGCGGCTCCCTCTTTTGGGTTAGGCACCACTATTGGTAAAAAATAAGAGGGGCTTAAAACATATAGTTAATTAAAAAAGTTTGAGCTACAAATACTTTACCTTATGCCTTATTATAATTTGGCGGAATCCTGAGGATACGCTGTAAAAGATTTTCACAGGGTTTATCCCACTGAGCAATAGAACCCATGATATGACGATCGTGGTCCCTTGTAACAACAGAATAAATGTTAAAATAATAACTATGGGGCACTTGTTCCCACTATAATACTTTATTTAAATATAATAAACTCCCCAGATCCTCTCTTCTTGCTCCCTTTTCTCTATTAACTAACTACTTTTCTTAATCACTCATCATGCTTATATACAGCAGCTTTGGATAATACCACACTCATTGCTTGGGCTATTTGGTTCCATCAATTCTCCTCATGTTGACTAGTTATTCTTTTTTATTTCCTATCGCCTAACTTGTAGGCGATTTGATTTGGATTCATTGAATGTTGACATTGCCCGATCACCTTATTCAAAGCAATTTCCCAATAACCCAATATCGCCTCAATTCGCGGCTTAAATTATCATTACCAGTTTGATTCCAATGGATTCCATACATTTCGCCATGATGACTCGGGCTTATTGTCCAGTCATATCATAATTACGACATTACCCCCTCCTTGACTGGATGATAAGGCTCTTATTGCTTATATGGTCAGAGGAACTTTGCATGTACCCGGTTAATAATTTGACCCCCACAGGCCCCTTTATGGTGTAGGTGTCAACCCCAGTTTTCTCAATGATCTCAAATGGCCCACTCCATATACTGGCAAGCTTGTTCCTTCTTCTAAACCCATGTTGGTCATATAACAGGACCAATTCCCCTACACCAAACTGTGGAAGACTGTGGCGTCTCCTTTGGTCAGCCATGTGATCCTGAACCTTCTTGGCAAGACTAGTAGAATATGCCTCAGTTTGGAGCTTGATCAGTGTGTCCATTAAGGAAGACAAATAGCGGTGGGCCCAACTTCACTGGTATCCTCAAAGCAGGAGTAAAGCAAAGCAGGCAGCGCTGGATGTCATCCATAGAGCAATTGAAATGGACTCTAACCAGTTGCTGAGTGGTAGCTAATATTGTACGCGAAGACAGCAAGGGTAAAATGGTGCTCCAATCTGATGGCCACTCATTTACAAACTTGCGTAGAATATTTAAAAAGGTCCCATTGACCCGTTCCACCATACCATTAGATTCAAGGTGGTAGGGGGTAGTTAAAACCCCGTGGATTGTCATGAGCTCATTCAACTTGGCCAATATATGGGATGTGAAATTGGTTCTGTTATCCATTAGGATAAATTGCGGACAGCCATGACACTGTATGATGCACTCCAGGATGAACTTGGCAGTAGTGACAGCCCCCAAATCCTTGATAGCTCTTACTTCCACCCATCTTGTCAAATGGTAAATGGCTACTATATATTTAGAGCACTTTGCGCCAGTTGGCAGCAGCCCCACCACGTCTAATGAAACTGTATGCCATGTGAACTGAGGCTTAACGAGCTGGTAGGTGGTCTTCCGGTGGTATGGTTTCTCCACTTGGCACTGATGGCAACAACCAACTGTCTCAAGCACATCATAGTGCATACTTTCCCAAAAGTAGTGGGGTCACAAGAACTCCAGCGTCTTTTTCAACCCTCCATGACCTACCGCTCTATGGGCATCCATTATTATCGCAGCCTGGGCAGAGGGTTTTGGGAAAATCAGCGATGATTCCCCAATCTGCTTATATAATTCCCCATTGCGCAAGAAGGTATCCTGCCTAAGCTCATCTAACACTTTGATCACGGGCAGTGGCACATCGTGATATTTGCCCACAATCATCTTTTAATACATTATGTCCACTGGGACCATCTAGTACTAAAAATACATTATGTCCACCACATCCACTGTAATGGCGACTGTGGGTAATTGGGAAAGATAGTCCACATTCTGATGCTTCACCCCAGGTCAATGCATGATCTCAAAATCATACGCTTGGAGTTTCAAAGCCCATTGTGCAAGCCGCCCTTCAAGTTCCCGCAGATTCTGTAGCCAGCGCAAGGAGGCATGATCCATTACCACTTTGAATTTCACCCCGTGAAGGTAGACACAGAATTGCTTATATGCATAGATTACAGCTAAACACTCCCTCTCAGTCACGGTGTAATTCCGTTCAGGCCCAGTTAAACTGTGGCTACAATACGCAATGGGGTGCTCCACACCATCATTGTTCTTTTGGGATAACACAGCCCCTACAGCAGAAAGTGAAGCATCCGTTTGCACAATAAACTCTTTCTCAAAATTGGGATATTACAAAACAGGTGCACTAACCAACGCGGTTCATAATACATCAAAAGCGGTTTGGCATCAATCCAGCCAGTTGAAGACAGCGTTTTTCTTAAGTAGCTCAAAGAGTGGAGCCCCAATACAGCTGAAGTCGGGAATGAACCACTGGTAGTACCCGACCATCCCCAAGAACACCTGGATATCCCACCTATTGCTTGGCCAAGTCATCTTGTGGATGGCTTCCACCTTGGCTGGCTGAGGGCTAAGCCCCTTGGTGTCTACCACAAAGCTGAGATATTCCAATTGTTCCTTAAAAAAGTGGCACTTTCGGGGATTAATCTTGATATTAGCATCAGCCAGGCGGTGGAACACTTGCTCCAAGTGTTCAAGATGCTCCGTGAATGTTCGTGAGAACACTTTGATATCGTCAAGGTAGATAAGAATGAAAGACAGCTTTAGGTCACCCAAAATAGTATCCATAGCCCGCTGGAACGTAGTGGGAGCATTGCACAAACCCTATGGCATACGTGTAGGCTGGAACAATCCTTTTGAGGTGATTATAGTGCACTTTTCTTGTTCCGCCGCTGGCAACTCGATCTGCCAGTACCCTGATATCAAGTCCATAGCTGAGAAATACTTGGCCCCACATAACCAATCTAATGCGTCGACAATTTGTGGAAGCGGGTACAAATCTTTTTTTGTAATGCTGTTAAGCTTCTGATAATCGATTACTACTCAATTGGAGCCATCTTTCTTTTTGACAATTAATACTGAGGATGCCCAAGGACTTTTTGACGGCTCCAACATTCCCTGTTCCACCAATGTATCTATTTCTGCAGACACAATTTCTTCCACTGCCTTCGAGCAATGGATAGGACATGACCTGATAGGGGGTGGTCTCCTGTGTCCACCCAATGCACAACCCCATGAGCACAACCCAAGTAATAATCATCAGTTGCAAAGATACTGTGATACTTTTTTGAACAGAGCCATCACCCTATCCTTCTGATCCTCTGATAGACCAGTGAACGCCTCCCAAGGAACCACAGTCATTACACTGAAGGTGGTTTTTAAAGGTATGCTGAGATCTTTTCATAAACCAAAGTCGTGTATTTGGTGGACCTCATTAATTGGGATCAAATGCATGTAAGCTACCACTTGGTGCCGTTGAACTTGCATCACTTCCTTCTGCAGATTTTCTACCAACACTTTTACTTCCCCCTGCCCAGGTAACAGTAACCCAGGAGCCACATGAGGTTCAAGTCATGATTGTTGATAGGGCCCCACAACCTCTCCATACAGACCGCCCGGTATATCAATTTCAAGCTCTGTCCCAATTATGACCTGATGCCTGGAAGGGATAGTAAAAGCGTTTGCAGCTCATAGCGGAATCCCTTTGTACTCGTAAATCTGTGTTGGGAGCGTTTGGGTCTTCTGCTTCATCTGACGATACTTTACAGGTATCACACCATCGCTATAGGCGATATTTAATTTGACTAGAGCGGATTGGGTCATCTGGCACTCCCTGGAAGTAAAATAGATGGGAATCTGTTGTCCCAAGATGTCTAGGTCTTATCCATCATGTCAATGACAGCCCCATAGTGTCGCATAAATGCAGTCCCAATCAGCAAATCATAGTTGCTATTTGGTAATACTACTGCCAGTGCCATAATAACAACAGATCAAAACCGCAAAGGAAGTGTGCTATACACTCCCTCAAATACCGTGGTTTCCATTCCTGCGGTCCCATACACCATCCAGTGTTCTATGTCAGGTTTTAAAGCCAACTTTTCCACCAACTTAGTGGAGACAATGTTAACAGGAGCGCCTGTGTCAATTATAGCTCGTACTTGGGATTTGGCTACCACCATGTCACAGTAAGTGCACACCGAGTAAGATGAAAGCCAGTTATTTACTACATGTACATCTAACAGTTCACGTTTTCCCAGGAGACCTATAATACCTGCACCAACTTTAGGGTAGCTTTCTATAATAGCGTCCACCGGGAAGAAGGCCTCTACTTCTCTTAGAGACAATGCGTCTGCAAAGTGGTTCCAGCTGGTATGACAGGTTTTGGTCAAACATTTGGCAAGCGTAAGGCTTTGGCTGCTCCAGAAACCCTGGGTCAGCCATATTTTTTGAATTGTGCTTGGGTCAGCACATTTACTACCCCAACTGGCTGTTGGTAGAGGAATGTATCATTATACTGGGAGGCGTCTACTTCCTTCAATACAATAGATTTGGGGGGACATATGACTTTGAGATAGCGGAAGTAGAGAGTTCTGTATCTACTCCACTCCGACTTTTTCCCTGATAACCTTTATACTATTGTATGCAAGGGATCTGTCAATTGGGGCACCATCATTCCATGTGCCCAGTGCAACCACAATCAAAGCAACTTACTCTATAGGGCCTGCGTCTGTGCTAAATATAAGTTGCCCCATTTAGTAAGTTGTTTAGAAGATGATCAGCATAACCAGACCCACATTGGTAGACTGCCTGCTGTCGAGCAGCATAGTTAAGGCTGAATTAATAGTTAAGCAGTTGTTGCTCAACAGTTAGGGGACAGTTGGTATAAGTCTTGGGGACCAGCCCCTACAACTGGATAGGGAGCAGCATCCCTTTCGGGCCAAAAGGTGGCCAAAGGACCAAGTGGACCCTCTGTCACAGCTGAGTGACCTGGCGCACGTGGTTGATGAGCGCTGGGTGACTGCCCTTCCGCCTAGAGATATTCAAATCTCTCCCCTCCCCTCCCCAACCCTGGTAAAATTAATAGAGGGGAACTGCCAGGAGATCATGCAGGCCAGGGGCCATGGGTGGGCCCCTGGGACCCCTCACTCACCAGGGGAAACTTACCAAAATTTTGAAGAAATAGCCAGCGCAGGTATTGGAGCCCAGTCTGCAAATTCTGAGCTAATGGAGCTGGTCCGTACTGGTTGGGTCTGAGAGTCAGATTGGAACTTGATTTGGATTTTGAACCAGGCCACCAGTGGCTTGGACCAATTGCCCCTACCCCCCAGAACAGATCTGAGAAGTACAGATCGCTTAGACAATCAAATTGAGAGTCCAGACTGGGTTGCAGACACAGAGCACCAAGGCCACAGCCCCCAAGAAAAATCCAGGACGTCCAAACCATTTGACCTTCCCGACTTGAATGGTCAAGGCCTAGATTGGTACCATAGACCTGGTCTGGCCCTAAAAATTTGGTAATATCAGCAAAAGTTTTTTTGATTTTTGCCAAGATTTTGGGCATCCATCCACTCCCCCACCCGCCAGCCAATCAAACCTTATCTCCAATCCCCAACCACCCAATACCCTAGCATCCCCACTATGCAATTTGCCCAATACTTAAGGCAACTGCCCTGCCAATGGGCTGTTGTTGGTTCATTCTCTATTCTCCTCGCGCTTTGCACCAAAATAAAGCCAAATATCCCAAACGCTTTGTTGTGGACTCCACCTGTTTTTTTTCCTTTTCAAAACTCCACCGATTAATATTTCAAAGTGTGCTGCTGCCCAAATTGTTATCCTGATGATCACCAAATGGGTCATCCAGCACTCAACCCCACCACGCGGTGGTGGATCATATCCACAGTAAACCGCCTTACTCTCAATGATGGAGTCAACTCTTTATCCATTTTTGCATATCTGTTAAATGTGAACACATCCGTTTGCTTCGCTGTTGGTTTCCCAAGAGCACCCCTATCGGAGCAGCTGCAGGGCACCACTGCCTCAATGCCTATGAGCTCAGCCCCCACACCTAGCTTGTCCGCCATTAATCCCACCCACCTAAGGGGCCCAGAGTACCCCAACCAAGGGGGACTCAGCCCTAACACTCGTCGCAGGTCCGTTTTCTTCTCCAACAGCACCCCTGTCCACGCAATGGGTCCTAAGCCACCCCTCTCTTGTGTTCAGACCCACCTACCCATAACTGAAGGCCAGAAACTGCACACCCTGGAGGAGTCGTCATCCTCCACGCCTCTCCCGCTGTTGGGGGTTGCCCACGCAAGACTTGCAGTTGCCCCCATTTTAACCATCTGGTTTACCTTGGGGGCCTTCAGTACATTTATAAACATTTGCTTTCCTCACGTCCCCACTAGATCCCCCTTCTTTTAGTCATATAGACCGCTGTGCCTTGGCATTCTGGGCTCTCCACTGGGTGCTCGCACACCCTGACTGTGAGCCCAGTCTAATTCTTATCAGTCGTTTCCATGACATAATGAACTGACCCATAACCTCGGACTTCTCCGCCCTCCTCACTGGCACTGGCGAAGCGTTGGCCTACGCCCTAACCTTAAATGTACTCTCTCTCTGCGACCTGGCCTTCTCCTGCTGGTCAGCTGCCTCATTCATCTGAGCATGCCGCCAGCTTGTGTTGACCTGGTCCCCACCCCGCAGACCCCTGGCGTCAAGTGTCACCCCATCAGTCAAAATGTTATGGTTGGGAGTCCCCCTATCCCTTCTGAGGAGGCGGCTAACCAAATCCTGGGTGTCCTGGCAAAACTTCAGGTGCGCTTCACCACTGATGGGGGGAAAGCTCCCCTTCCTTCTGATGCCCAGCAGAGCGTAGCTCTCCTTGATGCCCTAGATGGGGACACCCGCCGCTGGGTCAGGGGAGAGCTCCGCTCTGCGCTAAGTCTGGGAACCCCACCCCCTACTGGTGCTGGTCACTTCAGAGGTCCAGGCCCCTGAGTCTAGACTGGCGCGCCTCCTCTGTCTCTTCACACTAGGGCAGACAGCCACAGACCTGCCCTCCTTGATTAAAGCCTTCGTGGTCCTGGCCCCCATGGTGCCCATCCCCCTGAGATCACCATCTCCGCCTTCTGAGCTGCCTTAGACCCCACTGCGGCTGCCCATGCATCTTGGGACCCCTCCCTGGGTCCTTAGAAATTGCATTCTCTGTGGCTCACGCAATTGGGGCCAGGCCTTTCCATACACCCGCGTGCGCTGCTGCAGCTCTTGAGGGGCCGTGTGCCACCCCCTCTCCCCCTGCCAGTGGTCGCGGCCAAGGGAAGCGCCCCCCAGGTCTCGCCGCCCTCTGCGCCCCCTGTACCCACCTTGGGTACCCTCCCCTCAGAAGAGTCCCTGCCTGCTGCACCCCCTGCTCTCACCCCAGATCAGGAAAGTGGGTCCTTGATACCCCAGAGCTCAGAGCCTGCCCATCCTGGCGCCATCACCCCCACAGTTAACCCAGAAGCCCCCCTCAAAGAGAGTGGAGTGGGCATACGCATCAACCCTTGCTGCCCCATTTGGGACAAGGAGGAAGCAGAAACCCCTCCCCAGTTCCAGACCAGCCCGGCGCCTCTTGGTCAATCTCTTCTAATGATGGATCATGCTCCCTCCTCAGCTGCCCTCTCTCTTGCCCACCCCAATAAAGAAGATCAAGCCTACTTCTTGTTCCCTATCTCTTTCCCCTCAGAGTCAGGAGAATTTTTCGTGCAAGCCCTCCTCAACACTGGAGTGGCAGGCAACTTTATTGACCTCAGTGTGGCGCATTCCTTGGACCTTGCAATGGAAGAAGCCTCATCAGTCCTGGGTGCTTCATCGGAGCCCATGAAGTCTTACCGCGTCTGACGCCCATTGCACTTCTCTGTCCATGACTTTGGGTTCAGTGACCACTTTTCAGCTGTACAGGACTTGCTCTACCCCGTGATCTTGGGGGTGGGCTGGTGGCGGCAACAGCAGGTCCGCATTAATCTTGCCAATAACTCCTTGTTGTTCTCAAACCTCAAGTTGAGTGGAGAGTTTCCCTTGTTGAAAACCATCCCCCTTGACACATCCCTCAGCTCTATTTCCCCCGACCCCGCTCCTATTGACCTCCCTTCGGACTTCCCACCCTTCCTAACCCCCTATAAGTCCATCTTTGACATGTTGCTGGCTTCCAAGCTCCCCCTACACTCCAAATATGACCTAACATTTCAGCTGATGGTCGACCTAGTCAAGATCAACTGCCCCCTCTACCCCTACACAGAGGAAGAGGACAAGGCCTTGGGGACTTGGCTAGACAAGATGCTAGAGAAGGGCTGGCTTATCAAGAAATCTTCACCGGTAGCCTCCCCCATAGTTTTCGCTCAGAAAGCAGATGGCACCCTGCGCCCTTGTGTCAACTATGGCCACCACAACAACATCGCCATCCCTGATCCCTACCCGTTGCCCTTAGAGAAGACCATTGCCCAAGCCATCGCCAAATCCCGGGTCTTCTCAAAAATGGATCTGGTGAACGCCTTTAACCAGGTGAGGGTGGCGAGAGGACAAGAGTGGCTCACAGCTATCAGCACCCACTGGGGTCTTTTTCAATTCAGAGTGATGCCTTTGGACTGAAGAACGCTCCAGCCACCTTCCAACGCCTCATCAATGATGTGCTTGGGGACTTGTGCTTCTCATGCGCTGTATCCTACATTGACAATATTCTGGTCCACGCCCCCACCCCAGAGCAACACGCCAAGGATCTAGAAGCAGTGGTGGCAGCCCTCCACAAAGCAGGGCTCTTTGTAAAACCCACAAAGTGCAAATTTTTCTGGGATGAAGTGACCTTCTTAGGTAACCTCATCCTGAAGGACGGATATGCCGTTCCCCCTCAAAGCTTGAGGCGATCCAGTCTTGGCCTACCCCTACTACACAGAAACAACTCCAAAGTTTTCTCAGCACCATCACCTTCTTAAAGAAATTCTCCTCAGCCCTCGCCCAACTGGCAGCACCCCTTCACCCCCTCACTGGGAAGAACTCCCCCTTCAAGTGGTCCCCAGAATGCCAGTAGGCCTTCGAGTCTATCAAGGAGGTTTTCCTCACCGCCCCAGTCCTGCGGCATGCTGACACCTCCTGACCCTTCATTGTAGCCTGTGACGCCTCATCGGTGGCAGTGGGCGCCATGCTGCTACAGGAGCATGAGGGGGTCGAGCACCCAGTGGCCTACTACTCCCATAAATTCACTTTCACAGAACAAGCATGGCCAATATATGACAAGGAGCTAGCGGCAGTGGCGTGGTCACTCACCCACTGGAAATACCTCCTGCAAGGCACTCAGCATGAAATCACTGTCTGAACTGACCATAAGGCTTTACTATACTACCACAAACCCCAGAAGTTGGGGCACCGCCAAACTCGCACATACCAGGACCTATGTGGGTTTCATTCTAAATATGAATTCATAAAAGGCCCCCTGAATGTGTTGCTGGGCATGCTCAGCTGGAACCCATCTCTATCACCCAATGGTGGAGAGGACCTGATAGAGATTACTAATGTAGTGCCCCCTCCCAAATTCTCTCCTTGGCCCCTCCAATGGTAGCCTTTGCCAACCTTGCACCGACGCCCCACTCCTCCTCCGCATCCTTGCTGCCCAGACCTGTTACCTGAAGGGTTAGAGCTTTACACTGACCTAGAGTCCTCGAGTTGGAAGAGAGCCCCATACACCCTGTGGGAGGGAACCATCTGGTTCCGCGATCAAGTTGGGTCCCCCCATCCCTACGCAACTGTGTTATCAAAGAACACCATGTCCCCAGACCATTGGGCACCCCAACATCAAGAAGTGCGCTGATCTCATAAAGAGAACTTATAATTGGCCAGGGTCCTCAAAGGACGTCCCCGCCTGGATCTCCTGCTGTGTCACCTGTTCCATGACAAAATTGGACTGATCTGGGAAGAAGGGGTTGCTACACCCCTGCAGCAGGCAGAAGGCCCATGGACCTCAGTCTCGGTAGACTTCATTGTGGAGCTCCCCCTCTAACGGCTCAGATGCTATCATGGTAGTCGTTATTGATTTACCAAGTTCGCGCTCTTCATCCCCTGCCTCTCCTCTATAACTGCGGTGGAGACTGCAAATTTATTTGTCAACCATGTCTTTGCTATGTTTAGTCTCCCCAAAGAGATAGTGAGTGACAGGGGACCCCAGTTCACCGCCAAGTTCTGGGAAGAGTTGCTAACCCTCCTCAGCATCAAGCCCTGCAGATCTACAGCCCATCACCCCAAGTCTGATGGGCAGACTGAGCGGGTGAACCAGGTACTGGAGCAGTACCTGCGCTTTTATGCGACAGCCTCACAGGACACTTAGGACAAGGACCTACCCCTTGCACAGTTTGCGTATAACAATTCACTCCACTCCTCGACCAACCTCTCCCCCTTTGAGGCCACCCTCATTTACAACCCCTCCTTCCAAATTGGCCCAAAGCTCTCCTCAACAGTCCCTGCAGCTGAAGACCATGTGTGTGCACTACGCGAGACACACAACCTGGTTTGTGAACATTTGACAAAGTCCATCGAGGATTACAAAAGGTTTGCCAACTGGAAGCGCCTCCCTGGACATGAGATCATAGTCGGCTCCCTTGTTATGCTAGACACCCGCAATCAACCCTTAAAAGCCCCCACCCAGAAACTCGCAGCCAAATGCTCTGGCCCCTTTGAGGTGGAGAAGGACTTAGGCAATGGAGCCTATCATTTGAAGCTGCCCACTCACTGGAAGCAGCATAACATCTTCCACACCTCCCTCCTGACCCCCTTCAAAGGGGAAAGGCCAACATCCACGGAGCCAATCCCCATTGGGGAATCCCAGGAAGTGAAGAAGGAGGCTATCCTGGCTTACCAGAGGTACCGCAGATCCATTCATTACCTGGTTGCTTGGAAAGGCTACCTCTCATATGAGAACAGCTGGGTGAGTGCACGCGACTGTGCAAATTGCAAGGACCTGATAGAAGAAATCCACAACTCCCACCCGGCAGCCCCCCATCCACCCCAGAAGATTGCAGCCATCCTGGCCATAAAGCTCCCAGAGAGGCATAAGAACTATGCCCTGGTCCATGCCCCAGGTGGGGGCCTCCTCCCTGTCAAAAAGGAAAGGGTAGTGTAAGTCTTGGGGACCAGCCTCTACAACTGGATAGGGAGCAGCATCCTTTCAGACCAAAAGGAGACCAAAGGCCCAAGTGGACCCCCTGTCACAGCTGAGCGACCTAGCACACGTGGTTGATGAGCGCTAGGTGACTGCCCTTCCGCCTAAATATATCCAGATCTCTCCCCTCCCCCTCCCCGACCCTGGTAAAATTAATAGAGGGGACCTGCCAGGAGATCATGCAGGCCAGGGGCCATGGGCGGGCCCCTGGGACCCCTCACTCACCAGGGGAAACTTACCAAAATTTTGAAGAAACAGCCAGCGCAGGTATTGGAGCCTAGTCTGCAAATTTCAGGCTAATGGAGCTGGTCCAGACTGGTCAGGTCTGAGAGTCAGATTGGAACTTGATTTGGGTTTTGAACCAGGCCACCAGTGACTTGGACCAATTACCCCTACCCCCAAAACAGATCTGAGAAGTACAGATCGCGTAGACAATCAAATTGAGAGTCCAGACTGGGTTGCAGACACAGAGCACTAAGGCCAAAGCCCCCTGGGATGATTCCAGGAAATCCAAACTATTTGAGCTGCCCAACTCGAATGGTCAAGGCCTAGATTTGTACCATCGACCTGGTCTGGCCCAAAAATTTGGGAAAATCAGAAAAAGCTTTTTTTGATTTTTGCCAAGATTTTGGGCATCCATCCACTCCCCCACCCGCCAGCCAACCAAACCTCATCGCCAATCCCCAATCACCCAATACCCTAGCATCCCCACTATGCAATTTGCCCAATACTTAAGGCAACTGCCCTGCCAATGGGGCTGTTTCAGTTCATTATCTATTCTCCTCGTGCTTTATGCCAAAATAAAGCCAAATACCCCAAATGCCTTGTTGCGGACTACGCCTGTTTATCTTTCCTTTTCAAAATTCTGCCGATTGATCTAGCAAAGTGCGCTGCCACCCAAATTGTTATCCTGATGATTGCTGATTGGGTCATCTGGTCACTTGACCCCACCACATGGCGGTGGATCATATCCGCAGTAAACTGCCTCGCTCTCAATGATGGAGTCAACTCTTCATCCGTTTTTGCATATCTGTTAAATGTGAACACATCCATTCGCTTTGCCATCAGCTTTCTGATAGCGCTCCCCTATTGGAGCAGCCGTAGGGCGCCCCCACCCCAATGCCCGCGAGCTTGACCCTCACACCTAGCTTGTCTGCCATTGATCCCACCCACCTAAGGGGCCCAGAGTACCCCAACCAAGGGGGACTCAGCCCTAACACTCGTCGCAGGTCCATTTTCTTCTCCAACAGCACCCCTGTCCACGCGGTGGGTCCTGTGCCACCCCTCTCTTGTGCCAGACCCACCTACCCATAACCAAAGGCCAGCAAACGCGCACCCTGGAGGAGTTATCATCCTCCCCACCTCTCCCGCTGTTGGGGGTTGCCCCTTAAGACTTGCAGTTGCCCCCATTGCAACCATCTGGTTTGCCTTGGGGGCCTTCAGTACATTTATAAACATTTGCTTTCCTCACATCCCCACTAGATCCCCCTTCTTATAGTCACACAGACCGCTGTGCCCTTGGCATTCTGGGCTCTCCACTGGGTGCTCACACACCCTGACTGTGAGCCCAGTCTATTTCTTATCAACCGTTTCCATGACAGTTGGCGAGCTGCAGGGAGTAGCCTGGCATGATATGCATTGACTTGTTGCTTTCCTTCCCCTGGTTAGGTAGGCCCCGGTGACAGTGGGAATTTGCTTGATATTGGGTGGAGGGAAGTTGGCAGATATATGGTGAAGAAACCGAACAATTTTAAGCAATGGCACATCTTCATCCAATAGTGAGGCCATAACGTTGTAAATCTCAGGATATGGCTTTTCTGCAGAGGCCATTGCAATGCATACATCAGCCTCAGCTAGAATCCCAGCCTCAATCAACACATGTGCTTCCACTGTAAACTGCTCAGCGAATGTGGTGAGGCTCTCATTTTTTTGAAACCCAATAGTCAGAAACTCAGCTTTCCGCTGAGATATCTTTACTTTTCCACCAAACAACTGTCATACCATCTCCTTGACCTCTTAGTAAGTAACAGAACTGTCTGAAAGGTAACAAACAACTTGATCAGCGCTTCTGACATCCAAGGTAGAGATTAACAATTTCTCCCTGCGCCAGTCTGAGGCACCTTCAGTTGCAAACTCAAATTGTCAAAGGAATCCATGAATATTGCCATTGCAATCAAAGGGCAGCAGCTGAGCACAGCAGACTTCCTGGAGCAGCTCATCTTGTTTTTGAGCACTGTGTCCAATGCAAGTTTCAACTCCTCATATGAAACGGTCCTATGGTGTCATGCAGATTTCTTTTCTTTTTTTTTAGTACTAGATGGTCCCAATGCAGATTTCTTTTCAAAGTAACCTAGGCGAGACATAGTAGGTGACTTGAATTTTATCATTTTATTACTGATCAATGGGCCCCCTGTAGTGAGCACCACTATTATAATTTGGTGGAATCCTGAGGATACGCCATAAAAGATTTGCACAGGGTTTAGCCCACTGAGCAATAGAACCCATGATATGACAATTGTGGTCCCTTGTAACAACAGAATAAATGTTAAAATAATAACTATGGGGCACTTGCTCCCACTAAAATACTTTATTTAAATAAAATAAACTCCCAGATCCTCTCTTGCGCTTTTTCTTTATTAACCAACTACTCCTCTTAATCGCCCATCATGCTTATATACAGCGGCTTTGGATGATACCACACTCATTGCTTGGGCTATTTGGTTCTATCAATTCTCCTCATGTCGACCAGTTTTTCTTTTTATTTCCTATTGCCTAAATTGTAGGCGATTTAATTCATATTTGTTGAATGTTGACATTGCCCGATCACCTTATTCAAGGCGATTTCCCAATAACCTAATATCGCCTCAATTCGCAGCTTAAATTATCATTACCAGTTCGATTCTAACAGATTCCATACATTTCGCCATGATGACTTCGGGCTTATCGTCCAGTTATATCGGAATTGTGACATGCCTGAGCTTATAAGAGGAAAACAATTGCCTTTATCGAGCCTATTCTTTAACCAGCAGAAAATATGATATAATTCCTTATGTGGCATAGTATGCTATCATATTTAGATGCAAAATGATATTCTGAATTATTAATATAAATTTGGTGCCAACAGTTTGTTTGAAATGCCAGGCTTTAGGCCACAAGGCATGAAACCATCTCAATTGGGTGAAATTGTTGAAAAACAGGGTATGTTTTAGGCAACTATAAATAATCTTTTGTAAACTTGAGATGCAACCTTAGAATTAAAAGGTTTACTTGTTGAGAATTAAGATGTAGAATTAATCTCAGTTATGAAAAGGAAAGTTTCTAAAAAACTAGAAATTTGAGCTTCTGCAATAGAGGAAAAAAATAAACTAAATTTTTGAATGGCAACACCAATGAGCCTTGAGGGTTTTGTGGATTACTAACCAAACTTTGCAAATCTTGTTAATCTTCTAATAAAATTCCAGTTAAAAGACATTTTATTGACCCTGAAAAATTCAAGCACATGAGTTAACTATGAAATGGTAGGCTGGTAAGTCAGTGAGTAAAACATTTTATAGTATTGGCTTTGAACCGGACATAGCAGCATTATAAATAATTTTTTGTAAGTCCAGGGGAAGACCTCCTGCGCCTAAACTTGAGGATTTCCATTCTGCAAAAAAGGGGGCAAAGAAGGTGGCTATTCTCTCATGTCTCAGGGTGATTTAGCCCATATAGTATATTAGAGATGGGTGATGTCATACCCCCTCAAGGTTGCCCCCTCTCCTCCCTACCTCACCATCCAAGAATTAGTGCAGCAGTTTTGGGGGGTGTTTGGAGGTGGATTAGTACAAAGCCACCAGCAGGGTAGTGGTGGTCATCCCTATCCCTCAACAATCTCAAATACCAATGAGGGGACTATTGAATTGTAAATCAAGACCCAGCATAATTGTTTTCTGTGGTATGCTTGAATTTAAACCCCCATCCATGTGTTTCCCTTTCACCAGAAAAGGTGAGCCCAAACCCAACAGGTTTAGAGATATTTTCTCTTTTCAACATCTGATGGGGTATCCCATAAGTGGCCTGGCTATGAGCACATCCATTTCCTTCCAGATGAAGCATCACCATTTTCCAAGAGGAATCACTTTGGGAGGAAAATTGGTGGCAAAATTATGCAAAAGTTGGGTGATTGGGATGAGATCAATATTGCATTGTATAGAATTTACTATGTCAATCTTCAGGAATTGGATGCGATTGTGTTACACTTAGTCAATGAAAATTAATTTATTCACCAAATACCAGCACTTAAGACAACTGTCCCCCACAGTTACAGTTATCATCAACTTTCTATTGTTGTTTCAATAAACAAATTTCCATACAAGGAATTTTTACATATTAAATTAAAACCTAGATCTGCTTGACGATGCCACTAGGTGCCATGCTCCCCAGTTTACGCAAAGACTGGGCCATAGTGGCCATTATTACAATGCTGCTACCCTCCCTCCTTGTTGGAATTTGACTCGCTTCAACTCAACCCCACTAATTTCCCTACCTCCAATACCTCTCCGAAATTTCCTCTCACCTCAATGGAGCATTATTTTCTATCTCCTAATCAACTTATCAAAGGAAAGCCTGCTACCAACTCCCCTCAGATCAACGTCAGGGTGCTGAAGATCTTGCCAGTGAAGGATGTCGTTACCCTGAAAGAACTAGGATGAAAACACGGCCTATATATCCGCTCCTTTCACTAAATTAAATAACTTTTTACGCTTTACCTAATTTTTGGCTCTTTAGTAAAAGTTCATTTTTCTTGGGAACTCTGAACCAGGTTAGGCTAAGTTCCCACTTAAATTAACTATCTGAAATCCCTACTGCTTTCTGGCTCTCCCCACTCTGCTGTGGTCAGTGGGATTAATTATTAAACTCTGCCTATCGTCCATCTTATCTAGCTTCAAATGACTGGCCTTCAGACCTCCTGGTGTCCCAACAAAAGTGGTGCTTTCTGCCAGGTCCACTTCTGAGCTGCACTCAGAACTTAATACGCTCACCTTTTGACGAACTTCCATCAAAAAGTTGAAACTCTGTCAAACTCCTTTTAAGGAAATGGAGTTTACTTATGAGCTTACCTTTAAAACAGCTCAAACTTTTGAAGAGGTGAATCAAAAAATGAGGAATTTATATGATTCACTTCTCGATGACCTGGAGGATGCTATCTTTAAAAATATCTGCTCAATTGAATGGACTCGCCAGGTATCTTTTGTAAAGAGCAAATTTATCGATTGGAAGAGGGTGCTGATTGCAAAGCTTGGGAGCTCAGCCTAGTTGAAGGTGAAAATTCTGGAAATGATCAATTGGCTGAAAAACACTTTTATGAAAATTGAGCAATTTTTGCTGCAGATGCAGATAGTTATATTCAGAGCTTGACACAAATTTAGGAAACACGCCTTTATCATTTTCCTGTGTCTGACAAAACGAAACTTAAAATAACAGAGCTCAGGATTGCTGGAAAGGAGGAAGCAGATGCTTTCAAAGATAAAGTCCAAGAAAATCTCAAGTTAAATTTGGCAACTGAGACAGAGCCTTGCAACGATCAAAATGAAGCTGCCAAGCTAAATGCTTTGGCTCCAAACTCATTTTCCTCTGCTGAGGTTACCAAAACTCCTAACAATTCACTTGGGCGCAGTGGAGCTAAGTGCCCTTGAGACCAAATTGCACTCTCCTATGGTTTTACTTTAATAAAAACCCTTTATTTATTAATACTATTATCCTTGTTTAAATTTTTACTAACATTTTAGATACCCCAATAATGTCATAGAACAAAAATCCCCTGATGAAACTCAATTTAATCTACAAAAATCCAAAATGCTGCCACTTGACTGCCTTTATGTATTACCACGAAGAAGTATTCAACTGCTCCTGCCTTCGCCTACCTGCCACTCTTCCCACACAATATTCCTCGATGTTAAATCCCAAAACCAGGCTGAATTGATGGTTACCTCTCAAAATCTAACTTATGAAGATACACCACCTGGAGATAGACTGGATATCAAGGACCTTAACTATCAAGCCAGTTTAATTATAAATTTTAAAATTCTAAAAATTAAAACTAAGTTGCCTGATTCAGATCTTGCAACTAACCCAACTGAAAATCCAACCTGTAATATTGGCCACAGAATTAAGACAAAAGCCAAACTATCTGATCCCAAGTCTAGTAGAATAATTTAATCAAAATCAAATCTGAGCTGCCCTATCCAAACTTTAAGGTTAACTCGACTGATGGCAAGCCATTTTAATTCAAAAGTTTATGAATTTGATCAGTAATATTGGCCACCTTGCTTTTCTTTCTTGTAACAATCACTTTAGTTACTACGATTCAATTCTAACAGCAAATTTGGATAATCACACACAGGAAAAATGGGCGACTCTATCAATAAATAAATACAACATGGGCGAGCATCACAGCGAGCGGTACACTTAACGGTGCAACTAAGGGCAAGAAACGCCCTGAAGGGGGACCAGGAACCCAATCTGCAAAAAATTGCAAACTCAGACACCGTCTGGGTTTATGGTGTTCACTGTAAAGCATGTGCAATATATGTACATTCAGTTCAACCAACCCTTATCAAAGGTGGAACATGGGATCAGACTCTTCCTTGGGGATGAGTCAGCGACCCTGTGGGAGAAAACGTGTGAGGCACAGCCCTCACTTTTCCCTCACGCGGTGTACGTAGCCACCAACAACATGGGCCGTGGCTGAATTGATATTGGTTTTGAAACAGCTGATGAAGTCGATGCCGCAGCAAAAGTCTGTGTGGAAATTGCCCTCCCCAAGGGCAAAAAAATTGTGTGCACCGCGCACACCAGATGGAACAAAGTGAAAACTTTGTTCATCTCTTTTGATTCACTCCCCACCAACCTTCCTCATAAGGTAATCGAGGAGGAGCTTTGCAAAGGTCTTGTGGCCAACGGAGAAATTCAGCAATTTTGAATTACAGCAATTTCACCTGATGCCCAACCTGTGCACAGGCAAAGCTATCGCTGTAATCAATCCCTTCCCAGAAGTGGAAGAGGACTTATCCAGAATTCCCCGCACAGCAGAATTTCACTTTGAAGATGGGGGCCAGTCAGCCACGTTCCAAGTTACACTGGAGCGCGCACCGCCCATTTGCAACCACTGTAGCTCACTGGGCCACAAGGAACACGCATGCCCTGTGAAAGAGGGCTTAATGGAAAATGACTATTGTGAGGAAGAAATGGACGAAGATAATGAAAACTTCGTTAAAATGACTGATGGTCACCACCCATTCCGCTGGGTGAAGATGGACTATACCCCATTGTGGACCCAGTTACAAGCTAACAACATAAAGCAGCACAAAAAGCCCACAAGTGAGCAGCGGCCGAAGCAGCGGCACATGCAGAGTCCGCCATTAACCCCAGACAAATTTGGGAGGATATTTCGGACATTACTGAACCAACCAATCAGAACAATATGCCCAGGTCGAGAATTTTCACAGTAACCTGACTGAGTCACAAAGCGACATCAGTCATGCATATATTGAGGAACAATGCAACTGCAATTTGGGCGAAAATGCGGTGCACAATTCACCAAAGTTGAACCTCAAAAATACAAAATCTAATCAACAATCTGCATCAAATCAACATGAGACCTGTGCAGGAAAAGTTGACGCAAATGCAAAAAACTGCAATTCCATTGAATCATTGGGTCAGATCAAGGGAACCAACAATGGCATTGAAAGAATTGGAGTACAGACGTGGAGCATGGCCAAAATGAGTTGCGGTGGGATAGGGCCAGAGGGCCCTCCCAACCGCTCCTGAGGTGCCGAGGGCACCTCAGTGTCAATAGGGATGCTAAACATCGCGGGAGCTAGGGCTCATACGTCCCAAGCCAAAAAGCTGGAATTCCTGCAAAAACCCCTTGTAGACATCATGGCCATCCAAGAAACCCACTGTCACAAGGGGAAGAAGAATCCTGGTCAACCAGGGTCGCACCATCACAATCAGTATGGACATCTCACTGTGGGGTGATTGTCCAAAACAACAAAAAATTTAAAATTACAAATTCATCGTCACACTTGCATGGTCGAGTCTTGGTAGCAACAATCACGTGCCAAGAGGAAATAATTTTGATAGCATGTATATATGCACCGTGAACTGCAACCAAGAGAAAACAATTTTTTGAAAACATTCCTACTCTCACCCTACCACCAGATACCATTATGTTAGGCGATCTCAACTGCTGGGATAACCCCAATATGGATCAATGGCCTAATCCCAGAGGATACCCACCTGGACACATTAAATTCCGCACAATGAAGGCATCTCTTGGCTTACAGGATGCTCTTCCCCCCAATTCACCACTCCTTCCCCACATGATGCAGCCCAACATACGCAAGGGAGTGCTCATATCAATGAGTCACATTGACCACATCCTCATCCTGCAATACCACCACTCAAGAATCTCCAAATTTATAACAAAAAAGATCAATTTTCTGACCACCGATTAGTTATGGTGCATTTAACGCCAACCTAATCCCACACATAGGTGTTGCCTTGGAGAAAGCTTCACCCAGAAAATATAAAATTGCCCAAGATATCTGACGGGTTTGAAAACAAGGCTACGAACCCAAAATTTACAACCCCATTCACTTCAGATCCCATCGGAACATGGGAAAATTTCAAAAAGGATTTAATCAACAAAACCTGACATATTGCATCACATAAGTACACCACGGACACGGCCACAATCAAGCGTACCTTGGCGGAACTAAACCACCTGGAAATAAATACTCCAAGATCTGGCTATAGCCCTAACTAGGGACGCAAATGGGCAGAAATTTCTGCCCAACTTAACAACCTCATCTTCTAACACCAACACAGAATCAAAGTATCAAACAAAGGTAAGTTCATAAAGGAAGGCGAAACCTGTTTGACATACTTTTTCCACCAATTCCACTCCTGTGGAAACCAGCCCGCATGCACACAGGTCTGCAAGACCAATGGCACCGTGGCAACCGACCCTGAGGAAGTCAAGGCGGAAGTAAACCACTATTACACCGAATTATATTGTGAAACGCCAACAGATTCACAAAAAATTAAATAATTTATACAAACTGCCAAGATTCCAAGTACACCACTGAATTACTATTTACTATCCCTTTATTACACGGGAGGAGCTTTGGGACAAAATTCGCGGTGCACCACGTAGGAAATGCCCAGGGCCTGATGGGATACCCTACAAATTTTTCAAAAAATATTTTAAACAAATTACCCCCTCCTATTGGCATCTATGAACCAGAGCTTATTGGAAACACCTCTATTATTAGGAGGCCATGAATCCTACATTATAACCTTGTATAAAAAGGGTGACAAGTTGGACCTGGCCAACTGGCGCCCAATTGCACTCTCCAACACTGACACAAAAATTCTAACAAAAATTTTAGCAGCTAGATTAGGCGCAATTGCATCTGACATCCTATCACCCAATCAGTTTGGGTTTATACCAGGGCGTTCAATCTTTAACAACATACACCCTGTTGCAAACATTTGCCAATCCAAAGCAACTGGTGCCCTGGTCTTCTTGGATTAGGAAAAGGCGTATGACCGTGTTAGATGGCCATACCAAAAAGAATGTCTACATGCCTTCAAACTCCCACCAAGATTCATAAAATGGGCGATGCTCCTACAGAATCTGCAACCATGGCTGTATGCGGCCCTGGATTCTTAACAAACAAGATTAAACCACACAGAGGGATCAAACAAGGGGATCCCCTCATCCCACTGCTATACAATTTCAGCTTTGACCCACTCTTCCGAGTAACTGACTCACGTCTCATGGGGATAACCGCACAAGGACAACCAACAGTCAAGATACTGGCCTTTGCGGATGACTGCGTAGCAGTTATAGCAGACAATGAAGATGCCCGACAGCTGGAACGCACTCTAGAGGAATACTCCAAGGTTAGCAATGCATCGCTCAGCAAAAGGAAGACAGAAATCATCCTCTTAGGCAAATACACAAACAATTGGGCCACAACATCAGAACCTCATACCAACACACGAAGAAAAAACCCAATCATTTTACCCTTTGCAACACCTCCCACCACCACTCCTGTCTGACACCTTGGAATCTGGCTAGAATCAGGGGGATATGCTAATGAGACAATGGAAAGTGACCTGTTACAACGGGTATCCAAACGCGTCGCCTCCCTCAAGGGAAGAACCCCAGGACTAACAGGACGAGTTACAGTTGTTAACTCGCTCATCCTCCCAATACTGTGGTACCAGGCCCACGCGATCGCCTTCTCACCTACCTTTATAACCTCAATCCGCGCGCTATCCAAGGCTGGCTGTGGCCTGGCTCTCACCCTCCTATACTGATGGAAACACTATTTGGCCCACGCTCAAGCGGAGGCATAGGAGTAATAGATTTTGAGAGCCACGCCAATTACATCTTAGGTACCTGGATAAAGGAAATTCTTGCTCCAGACCTCCAGCAACAACATTGGTCCATAGCAGCAAGGACTAACTTTGCACAGGCGCTCAAATTAACCAACCCACATAGTCCACCCAGACTACTTTCATACCTTGCCAAGCACCCTACTGCAACGGGTCCGCATGGAACCTCCCTTCATTTCAAACATATCCTCCAAACTATCCGCCGTATGGGATGGACCATAGAGAACATGAGTACTATACAGGGAAGGGGACGACCCAGCCCCCAATTCAAATTAAGAAACCCAGAAAACCACCCCCATAGGGATATGCTCGCAACAACCCCAAGCATAGCTAGGATAGAATACCTAGATATGTTGGACATTCCCTATGATTCAACCATACAGAAGGTAATGTGGAAAATGACTCACCACCCACTCCTACAGCCAAGGATAAGAGCAAACGCCTGGAGCTGTCTGAGAAGGACCTATAGGATGGCGGACCATTCCAACTCCCTCCACAAAACATGTGCAGTATGTGGAGGGGAGGGATCCCTACATCACCGCCTAGAAACATGCCCCCCAACCAAAGCTATATGGCAGGAAGTCGCACGCCTGCTTAAGATTCAAAACGAACAAGAATTCTCGATATCAAAGAGCATCTTCACGCTCCAGATTGAGTCACCGATCCCATCTACCCTCCGTTCCCTGATAATACCCATTGCAATGTGGACAATACACACAATTGCATTAGATGCGTTCAAGGGCACGGTCCCAACCATTCATGGGGTTATTAATAGATTCCATGTCCACTTACTGGAGCACTTCCAAGCCTGGCTCTATGGATATATGAGACCAAGGCAAAAAGCGCTCATAGAATCATGGTTCCCACTCTGGTTCCTCCACACAGACCCTTTCCTTCACACCTGTTCCATAGCAGGGAAAACCCCCTCAGAGTAGTGCACCAACCCCCCATACCTGGCAGTCCCGCTGGCAACAGGGGTAACTTGAGTACCCTGGGGTGCCTAATAATATATTTGTTGATTATTTCCTTAGTTTTATTTATATTTGGTAATGTCCATCCCCTGGTCGGCTTACCTCAGTTAAATAAAAATATAAGCCACCTTATAGACTTTAAACCTATTCTCACTGCATTTATCTCCTCATTTTCCAGCTTCATGCTCTTCTCTCACCAATATAGGCTCCACCTCCATTAAATTGGCTATTAACTCTAACTACCATCACCCTGGGGGTAGGAACCACAAGATTGCCACAACTTGTTCTGGTCCTTATCAGAGGATACATTGTAGGGGGCCTGAAAACTCTATTGTTGCTGGTACTGGCAATGTAGATAATCATGTCCATAGTCATTTTCTGCACAAGTACCATCCCCTTTGGTAAGATCTTGAGGGGTGTTGTTCTAATTTGACTCACTTCCACTCAGCCCCACTCTAATTTCCTTACCTCCAATACCTCTCCAAAATTTCCTCTCACCTCAACGGAGCATTATTTTCCATCACCCAATCAACTTATCAAAGGAAAACCTGCCATCGACTCCCCCTGATCAATGTTAGTATGCTGAAGATTTTGCTGGTGGAGGATGTCGTTACCCTGATAAAACTAGGATGAAAACACAGCCTATAATATCCGCTCCCTTCACTAAATTAAATAACTTTTTACTCTCTACCTAATTTTAGGCTCTTTAGTAAAAGTCCATTTTCTTGGGAACTCTGAACCAGGTTTGGTTAAGTCCCCACTTAAATTAACTACTGGAAATCCCTACTGCTTTCTGGCTCTCCCCGCTCTGCTGTGGTCAGCGGGACTAATTATTAAACTCTGCCTATCGTTCATTTTGGCTAGCTTTGAAGGACCAGCCTTCAGACCTCCTGGTGTCCTGACACTCCTCAAGTGGGGATTGTTGTAATTGGGTTTGATCAACCATTTAGATATCATACTTATATACTTAATTCGTACTATACCTAATAGCTATATAGCAGATCTGGTAAAGTTGTACGCCCCAATTCCCATGCTTTTATATATAGTGTCCTAAAGTAGTACTATACTACTTGGAGGATCTCTGAAACCCCACCGGCACAATGCTCATTACTTACTCTTTGGCTTCTGAAACTGTGGCCTTAATATTTTTATCACTTCTCATTGCTCAGAGTAATCAACCTAATCATCCCATGCTGTTGTAAAACATCAATAATAGGATCGTTATTATATATCTATGCCATCCGTCCATAATTCAACTTATTTCAGCGGATTATCATTTACCAAGGATAATACTCCAACCTTTAACTTTTGGCTAATTGGCCCAATTCAGTTGTCATTAATTTAGTCTATCAATTTAGGAGGGCTGTTTGATAACAGCGTAAGAACCAATGAGTAACTGGTAGAATGATGATATCTGGATAAGATTACAAAGGAGAGGAGATCTTTTTGGAAAGTTAAAAAGTATCAGCTTACTAGGAGAACTATGAGAGGAAGTCCCGTGAGCCTTTGGCTGTACTTGATACTACAAGTGCTCGTTTATTTACTTAAATAAAACCCCTATTACTAAATTTTGTCACTCTTTTTGTGAGTTTTTGGTCAAAGTATTGTATTCTTAAAATACTTTGGGTTGTTGGTGTATCACCCTGTGCAGTTTAAATCTGACGTCCTTGTACCGTTTTCAACAGAAATTCACTATAGTAATCTCAGGGTTATCCCCCATTTTGGATGCCATTTGGCATCAAGATGTGAAATGAATTTCAAATTCTTTCTCTCTGGTAGGTGAAGTATTGCAATATTTCCATGCAATTGGCAACCCATGTCACCAAATTAGGTTTGGAACTCCATGTGAACACTAAAGAAACAACTACTGAGGAAAGTGTATCCACCACTGCCACAACGTCATGGTTGTTGGTAGGTATTCTGGTAACGGTGATCATTAGTCGCCATCCCTTATTTACCTCCTCCCCATTATATCAAGTCAATGGATGGCTATGCCTCCGGAATTCTGGTTTGCGTTTTGGGTGTTTAATCACCTGAATGGCAGGCTATTCTCAACTCTATCAGATGGCTCCATGACATAATTGAATAACCACTAGTTTCTACCATCTCTACACTTCTGCTAGAATTAGGTGATGGTATGGTGTTGATATACCACATGAACCTACAATCAGTGCTTAGTTTGGTTCTTTTTGTATGATCAGTGGGTGAATTAATCAGGTGTTTCAATGTAATGGTGGTGGAGTCCCTGACCCGATACTATCTTCTAAAGAATTCAGTCCAGTGCATCCTGCCCCAGGGGGTGGGTTCATCTGTCCCATTCGTGGAAATCACAAACCAGGTTCAGGAAGCCCTGGCAAGTTGAAGGTGCAGTTTTTGGCCAATATGGTTGATTCCTACTCCCTGAAAGATGTCTAGTGGAGTGTAGCTCTTTTGGATGCAGTGGAGAGGATTCTCATTATTGGGCGAGCCGGAATTTGTGCTTGGCCATCCAAGTGGAAGATTCTACGCCCCTAATTATGTTGGTGTCATCATTGGTTCAGGAGCCGGTGCTAAGATCAGCTCACCTGATATTATCCTCACGTTGGGGGTAGAGGAGTCCAATTTGGCCTCATTCACTGAAGCTTTCCAGTGCAGGCTTCTAATCTTGGGCTTCCATTGAACATTTTGATTGCGGTATTCTGTCATCTTGGATCTGGTTTCTGCCAACCATTCCACCTGGGACACCCAGCTGGTCTATTGGAGCAGGTGGATGTGGTGGCTATCTCCATAAGCTCCATGCTTCAGCGTGCATCAGGTGGTGTAGTAAATGTTGTGAACAGGTCCACCAAAGCAGTTTCAAGTGAAGTTTTGAATGACAAGTTGGTGTTCCCTTTGTCTCTCGCTCAGCAGGCCTGTTCTGGCCAGGCTCCCAAGTTGTGTATTTGTTTTGGTGAATGCTCCGGTCTCTTTCCATCCAGTTGCTTCCCCTTTCACTGCACTGGCGCTGATTGGTGAGGCAGTATCTGAAAAAGAACTGATAACTGTTAATCCCCTGGTGCCCAATTTGTTGGCGCCTTAGCATGCAGGATTTGAGAAGGATCTTTCCATTAAATGACCCAATTCCATCCTGATTTCAGTTCCCCTGATGACCCATCGATATTAACTACTCAGATGGTAAATCCCATGATGTGACTGATAAACTAGAATTTGCCTACTTTATGTTGCTGTTAGAAATTCTTTTGGGTACACTCTGGGTGTCTATTATGGCACTGTGGATATGAGAACAATAAGGATTTTATATTTTTTTAAACTAGCACAGGAACATGATTTGGACCTATAAGTGGGGCTTCAGTGTTAGACGCGTCTTCCACCCATTGAATCATATAAGGTATGGTGCCTGGTGCCTTTTTTGGTGATCAGTTCTGTTTTTGTGATTGATTCACCGCAGTGCCAGATATGCTTTTCCCAGTCATTCTAAGTGTATGGTGGGGGCGTCAGCATCAGGTTAGCATCAACATGTAATCAAATGTACTATCCTTTGCAAAATTTATTAGTTCTGGAATGAGTTTCCACTTAATGATATGCATGCAATGAAGTGAGGGTGGGTTCCATTATGTCGGTTCCTTCTCTTGCAGGCCTCCTGTCAGGCAAACAGCAAGTTAATATTAGACTAGCCTACCAGTCTAAGTGCCAAAGCACCCAAACTGCAATCCAGAATGCCAGAGGCACTGCTGCTTGTATGACAGTTATGGAACTAGGATGGAGTTCCGCCAATATATTGTATGGGCCATATTAGCATATAGATATATAGTAAAATACCAGATAAACACGGCCATAAACCCCAAGGGGTGTTGGAATACTGGTGGTAAAGACGGTATGCTTTTCAACATAAAAAACTGAATTTTAAAAAGAGGATTTTGTATTGGAAAGATAAGGAAGAAAATTGACGAACAATTTTCTCAGTGCAAGTCAACTGATTAAATAGTGTTTGATTGTGGTGAATCCAAACAGGGATTGTAACCTCAAATTCACTTAACTCAGAGAATTTTTTTGGGGAATGGGGCAGATAATCTCAATTGGAACTGACATTGAAGAATTGGCGGCAGGCTAGGTCGCTGTTGGTTCAACCTAAAATGCCTAAACTGAGGCTCAACTGCATTTCCATCAGTTATTACAACAGCATCTGGCCCAACGAGCAACAGGAAATACCCAGGGCCACCCCACATAGGGGAGGTCCCAATTGGTTGGAAGCAGGTTTAGGATGCCCAACCCGCCTATGCCTGGTCGCTGGGCCATTCGTTCAGTCAAATGAGTTATGTCAGCCGCAACTCCCAATTTAATGGATAGGGGTTTTGATCTGTCAGCGATGGTTTCTGAATATACCATCTGCACATCGGGGATCATCTTCAACGATTTCAGGAGGGGGTTGGCATCAGCAATCATATTGGTGAATGAATTGAAATTGTCCACGATTCCAGCTGATAATTTGACATTTGTCCCTTTTTTGGCATGCATTTTCCAATCTTCCGGCTTTGATCCCATTGGTCTTGAACCCTTCAACTTTAATTTGGTGATCTCAGCGCAGATTTCCTTAATTCGGCTGACAAGTTCAACTGAGGTGAGTGAGGGTACTGGGGGAGGGATATGAAGAGGGAGGGCTGTTACCCAGCGCTCATATACCACGTGGGCGAGGTCACCCTGGGTGATGAGGGGTACATCCGCCATCTTCAGCCCCTATTTATTCAGAAACAAGAAGATCACCCAATCTACGCACAGAGGAAGTTCCCCTGGACTTACATTACCCTTTCCTTTTTCCAAAGGAAGGGTGCCACTGCCGGGAAACTGTACAAGGACCACATTTTTATAAGCCTTGGGCAATTTGATTACCATTACAGTCACAAATTATTTTTTTTGGGGGGGATGAGGAGCGTCAGGGTGGGACTCATGGAACGCTATAACCAGTTCCATGCAATTAGCGCAATCCCGAGCCTTGACCCAACTGTTCTTATAGGCTGGGTACCCCCTCCATGTGACAAGATACTGAACTGACCGCTGGGATTTGTGGGACGCTAAGATGTTTTCCACCTCGACTTCTTCAGTATCCTCTATCTCTATTGGTTCAGGCTTGGCAAGAATGATCCCCTTGAATGAGGACAACTGAGACATGTGGAAGATGGGGTGCTGCTTCCAATGAGCTGGCAGTTTTAACCAGAAAGCACCATTGCACAAGTCTTCCTCCACCAGGTGGGGACCTGAGCGCTTGCTTGCAAACTTCTGGGAAGGTACCTGCATCCGCAGATGATGAGTATCTAACATAACATGAGTGTAAGTCCCAGGGAACGTCCCCTGTGTGGGATCGGGCACTTTTCCCATTGCTGAGTAAAAAGGTTCCAAATAGGGTGGCTGTACCTCTCATTACTCAGGGTGACCTTGCCCGCGTGATGGACGAGCGCTGGGTAACAGCTCTCCCTCTTCAGATCTCGCCCCCAGTGTCCACGCTCACCTCAGCCAAACTCATCTGCCAGATCAGGGAAATCTACACCAAAATCACCAAATCAAAGTAGATTGGTTAAAAGTGATTAAAAACAAGCCCAACAATTAGATTCCACATAGTCAAAAAGGGGTGAAGATTGAATTATTAGCCAGAATTGCCAACGATTTTGAGTTGGTTAGCAGTGCAATCATTGAAACTAACCCCCGCTTGAAATCGTTGGGGATGATCCCCAATGTGCAGGTAGTAGCATCAGAAACCAATGAAAATAGTTCAAAGCTCCCATCCAGCAAATTAGTAGTTGTGGATGGTGCAACTCTTTTGACCAAATGAATGGCCCAGTGACTGGGCATGGGCAGTTTTGGGCATCCTGAAATCGTTTCCAACCAATTGGGACTGCCCCTATGTGGGGTGGCCTTGGGGAATTCCCATTGCTCTTTAGGCCAGACGTCATCATGCCAACCACCGGAAATGCAGTCAAGCCTCAGTTCAGGCGTTTGAGGTTGAACCAACAGTGACTTGGACTGCTGTCAAATTCTTTGATGTCAGTTCCTATTGAGTTTATCTGCCCCCATCCCTAAAAATTCACCGGTTAGATCAAACTTGAGGGACTCAATCCCTGCTTGTTCCTGCATCAATTGACCACTATTTAATCAGTTGCATTGCACTGAGCAAATTGTTGGTCAATTTTTTCACTTTCCTTTAAATAAAACTCTGCTGCTAAAAACTATCAATTTTCTACTTTATTGATATCCTTCTGGCCGTAATCCCAATGGCATTGCTCTGGTGGCCTGTCAGTCCCTATACCAGATGGGCTTTATCAGTAATTATGATTACTATGGCTCCCACCATCGTCAACTGGATTCAATGGGCCAGATATTTCTAGCAATCCAACCCCTTTATTTTGACTATACGCTATTAATATACTGGGATCTAGTGGCCTTATATCCACCATTTCCAAGAAAGAATCCACCCCTTGTCTCCTCAGATGTATTGAACCCACCCGCTGATGACCTTGAAGAAACAATCCCAGTGGTATTATCCCCAGCAACAAGACCCCCAGTGTCTGGGTTTGTCACCATTTGGTTCGTTCTCAGATAATTACTCACAATTGCCTACACCAACGTTTTATCATTTACCAATTAGTGGCTCCATACAACATCATACATGCAGCAATGCCTCTGGCATTCTGGCTTGCTTTTTGAATGCTCATGCATCCCGACTGGCAGGCCAATTTAAACTTCTTCTGCTGTTTTCATGACAGTGAGAGCCCACCGTTATTTGTGGCCAGGAAGCCGTTTGCAATCCACAAACTATTTATAATCATTGATAGCCTTTGTGAGATGCTCCTGCATTAAGGACTGGGTAGACCATATGTGCTAGCATGATCTGCAGCAGCTGGGACCTCTGGACGCAGACAGGGACATTCTGAAAACGAGCGATTATACCCTAACATCGCTTCATAGGGAGAAAACCCCATAGAGGCATGAGTTCCATTGTTATAGGAAAATTGGGTGAGAGGGAGGTCATCGGCCCAAGTATCTTGTGCGGCTGACGTGTAACAATGCAAATTCTGTTCCAGGATTTGGTTAACCCGCTCAGTTTGTCCATAGGACTGGGGATGGTATGCAGTGGAATGGCAAGGGGTGATTTTTAAGATGGTTAAAAGCTCATTCCAGAACTGCGCTGTAAATTGGGGCCCATGGTCACTGATGATCTCTTGCAGAAGACCAAACATCAAGAACACATGGCGTATAAAGAGACGAGCGGTTTCTTCTGATGTGATTGTGGAAGCACCGGGAATGAACAAATAAAAATTTAATGAAATGATAGACCACCACCATCACTGCCATATACCCATTAGAACAGGGGAGTTAAACAATAAAATCCATGGACACTGATGTTTATGGAACCTCCACCTGGTTTAAGGGATGTAGGAGGTCATTTCTTCCTGAGTGGTCTACCTGGCTTGTGCACAGGTAATGCAATCGAAGATCCAGGCCAGAACTTTCTTAGTTAAACCCGCCCAGTTATAAGTATGCTTGATTTATTTGATGCATTTCTTAATGTCCAGATGGCCTTTTGTGGGAGGAACATGATGCGCTCAAACACCTTGGCTCTAAGGAGAAGAGGAACCCAAACCCGCGACCTAAAATAGATAAGACCTTTACCAAGGAATAGAAGGAATGTTTGTGGGTTTGAAGGGATAATTGATCAAGTAACTCCACTCCTTCAGGACAGGTCATCTGAGCCGCCAAAACCCGTGAGATGAGCGGAGCATTGGAAGCTAACTCCTGAGGCGACCACAGGTTGAACAATAGATATAATTTGGGTGGTGGGGATCACAGTAACCAGGGCAACTTCCTTTGAGTTCATGGGGCAATGGGCCAGGTTGTAGCTAAAGAAGTTGGGAAGCACATTTAATGCACCTTTTACAAAAATGCATGTTTAAAATTGAAGCTGCATAAATCCTGATAGGTCTGAGCCTGATTATGTGCCAATTTTTGTGGTTTGAGGAAATATAAAAGAACTTGGTAGTCCATATGCACAGTTAACTCATGCTGGGCACCCTGTAACAGGTACCACCTATGAGTCAACGCCCATGCTTCAGCTGCCAATTCCTTATCATAAATGGCCCATGATTGCTCAGTTGAGGAAAATTTACAGGAAAAGTAGGCAACCAGATATTCTAAACCATTGTGCTCCTGGAGCAGAACTGCCCCAACTGCTACTGCTGAAGCATCACAGGCAACAATATACGGTTTGGAGAAATCCGCGTGTTTTAGAATAGGGGGTGATAAGAATAATTCTTTAATTGACTTGAACGCCTGCTGGCACTCGGGGGTCCAACGGAAAGACACATTTTTACCTGTGAGGGGGTGGAGAAGAGCAGCTAACTGGGAAAGGGCCGGGGAAAATTTCTTTAGGAAGATAATAGTACCCAAGAAACTCCTTAATTGTTTTTGGGTTGTTGGAGTCAGCCACTTGCGGATGACATCCAACTTGTTAGGTGGGATTGCATAACCATCTTTTAGGACCAGGTTCCCAGAAAAGGCAACCTCCTTCTTATAAAATTCGCATTTTGAAGGCTTGACAAACAAGCCCACCTTGTGCAAAGCAGCCATGACCGCTTCTAAGTCTTTAGAATGTTGTTTGGGAGTTGGGGAATATATCAAGATGTCATCAATATATGTGACCGCACATGTAAACTGGAGGTCACCCAGCACACTATCAATCATTATTTGAAAGGTGGCTGGCGTGTTCTTCAGCCCAAAGGGAATTACTCAGAAATGAAAGATACCTCATTTGGTATGAATCGCAGTAAGACATTCTTGACCTTCCATTACCCATATTTGGTTAAAGGCATTGACAAGATCAAGCTTGGAGAACACACACGACTTTGCAATTGCTTGAATGATAATCTGCTCAAGGGGTAAAGGGTAGGGATCGCTCACTGTAATTTTATTTAGGTGACCATAATCCACACAGTGATGAAGAGAACCATCAGCCTTATTGGCAAAAACGAAAGGGGAGGCAATTGGTGACGTCTCTTTAAGCAACAATCCTTTCTTAAGCATATCATCTAACTATGTGTTAAGAGCAGCCTCCTCTTAAGCCATGTGTGGATACAAAGGGCAGTTGATGTTCACCAACTGTACCATTGTTCAGAATCCTAAGTCAAATTTAGTGTGAGGGGGAGACGGTACGCCTTTTTGGAATCAAAGATACATCAATAGCGCATCAGTTCTTTGGGAAAATCAGACAGATTGCATAAAGGGGAAATGATGGAAGTAATGGAGCTGCGGCCTTGTGTTTTCTTAAGGGTATTAACTAAGGGAATTTCTCCCTCCGTTTGATCATTGGCAAATGAAAACATATCTGACTCCAGATAAATCTTAAAATGTTGCCAGCGCCACCATCCAAACCCCCAAAATCACCAGAAACACCAAGTTTGGCATTGCTGATAACCAATAACAAAAGGTAAACTGATGTACTGAGAAAGAAACTGGCCGACGGACTAGAAATGAGGTCTGGGAGGCTGAAGAAGCAACCATTACCGAAGGAACTACATTCAGGTCAAGCTCCAATTGTTGGGCTAGTTCAACACTCATTAAATTGCTCACAGCTCCGGTATCTACAAAAGCCTTAAAGGAAACGTAATGGAACCTGACACTAATCTTCATTGGCAGTAAGAAGTAATCAAGGTTCTATTTATTGGCAGCTGTAGTTGAATACGGCGATACAGAAGAGATGGTAGTAGAGTCAGGGGAAACCACTAGGTTCATAGTGGGAGTAAGCCCCCCACAAGTCAGATTGTCATAACATACTGACATGGGCATGATAGCCGCAGCAACTATGGGATGTGGATTGGACAATTTGAGTGGTATTAGGCTAACATGGACAAAATAAAATTTCTTCACAATCTGTTTCAGCTGAAAAGAAAGGATCATTACTATGCCAATATCTATGAGAAAGGCGGAAATGGGTAGGAATAATGGTTGGTCAATTATGTCAGGCAAAAAGCAAGTTAGAATTAGACCAGCCTGCCAGTCTAAGTGCTGAAGCACCCAAACTGCAAGCCAGAATGCCAGAGGCACTGCTGCTGGTATGACAGTTATGGAACTAGGAAGGAGTTCCGCCAATATATTGTATGGGCCATATTAGCATATAGATATATAGTAAAATACCAGATAAACACGGCCATAAACCCCAAGGGGTGTTGGAATACTGGTGGGAAAGACGGTAGTTTTTCAACATAAAAAACTGAAATTTAAATAGAGCTTATATTTTTGGAAAGGAAAGGAAGAGTATTGACCAACAATTTTCTCTGTGCAAGGCAACTGATTAAATAGTGTTCAATTGTGGTGAGTCCAAGCAGGGATCAGGTCCCTCAAACACACCTAAACCCGCGAATTTTTTGGGGAATGTGGCAGATAATCTCAATTGGAACTGACATCAAAGGATTTGGTCGCAGGCTGAGACACTGTTGGTTCGACCTCAAACGCCTAAACTGAGGCTCAAATGTGTTTCCATCAGTTGGTATGACTGCGTCTGTCCCAACGAGCAATGGGAAATCCCCAGGGCCACCCCACATAGGGGAGGTCCCAATTGGTTGGAAGCAGGTTTGGGATGCCCAACCCGCCTATGCCTGGTCGCTGGGCCATTCGTTCAGTCAAATGAGTTATGTCAGCTGCAACATCCAATTTATGGATAGGGGTTTCAAACTGTTGGCAATGGTTTCTGAAGATACCATCTGCACATCAGGATCATCTCTAACGATTTTGGGAGGAGGTTGGCATCAGCAATCATATTGGTGACTGAGTTGAAACTGTCCATGATCCTGGCTGATAATTTGACATTTGTCCCTTTTTTGGCATGCATTTTCCATTCTTCCGGCTTTGATCCCATTGGTCTTGAACCCTTCAACTTTGATTTGGTGATCTCAGCGCAGATTTCCTTAATCCGGCTGACAAGTTCAAATGAGGAGAGTGAGGGTACCGGGAGAGGAACCTGAAGAGGGAGGGCTGTTACCCAGCGCTCATCTACCACATGGGTGAGGTCGCCCTGGGTGATGAGGGGTACAGCCGCCCTCTTTGGCCCCTTTTTATTCAGAAACAGGAAGAGCGCCCGATCTACGCACAGATGACGTTCCCTTGGACTTACACCTCCCGCCAGATTCTCCCCTGGCTTTGGTGGCATATTAGGATACAAAAAGTAAGGAAAGATAACCAACTTCTTGCTGCATTATAATCTTGACTTGTACTTCAATTTAATGGTGGATGTGATCAATATTAACTGCCCGTTGTATCCCTACACGGCGCAGGAGGATAAGGCATTGGAGGTGTAATTAGATGATATGCTTAAAAAAGGGGGTGTTTGAGAAAACCTCTACATAGCATCTCCCATAATTTTTATTTTGAAGGCTAATGGTATGTTGCGCCCCCTGATTTGACTATGGATATCTAAATATCACCATATATGACCCCTATCCCTGCCCCCTCAAGCAGAAAATTTGCCAGGCAATCATAGAATCCCAGCTGTTTTTGAAGATCAATCTCTTAAATGCGTTCATCCAGATCTGGGTGACATAAGGCCAAAAGTGGCTTATAACTAGCTGTGCCATAAGGCATATTCCTTTTCAGCGTGATGCCCTTTGGCCTGAAGAACTCCCTGGCTACATTCCAGAGTATGATTGATATCAATCCCAGGAACCTCAGATTCACTTGTGCGGTGGCATATACCAACCATATTGTCTTGCATTCCTCCATCTACTGGCATCATGAGAAGCACCTGGAGGCGGTGCTGGCTGCTTTGCATAAAGCAGTACTTTACATAAAGCCTTTAAGTGTGAGTTTTTCAGGGAGTAGGTTACCTTCATGGGTAAGCTGGTTCTGAAGGACAGTTACGCCATTCCCTTCAGCAAGCTTGAGGCACTTATTGAGTGGCCCACTCCTCTGAACCAAGAAGCAGTTGCAAAGCTTCTTGATAAAAACATATTTTTTAAGAATTATCACACTCTATATCAGCTGGCCGCGCCGCTGCATCCTTTGACAGGAGAGAAAGTTCTGTTCCAATGGATGGAGGATTGCCAACGGCCGTTTGATGCCATCAAAGAGGTGTTTTTGGCGCCTCCTATTCTCAAACACGCTGGCCCCATCATGCCTTTCATTGTAGTGTGTGATGCCTCATCAGCTGTCATGGGGCGGTACTGTTGTATGAACATGGTGTGTTGGAACATCCCGTCGCTTATTTATCATACAAGTTTTATTTGTCAAAGTAATCATGGCCAATTATAATAAGGAGTCAGCCGCTGTGGCATGGTCTCTTACCCACTGGCATTATCTTCTTTGGGTTGTACACCTGAGGTGACCATGCGGATGGATCATCAGGCCCTTATGTATACTCAGAAACTGAAGAAGCTGGTGCATCGCCAGTCCTGGACATATTGTGACCTCTGTAGGTTTTAAATTTTAGATATAACTTGTGAAAGGGGCGTTGAATGTCTTTCCAGATTTGTTGAGTCAAAACCCTGCATTGATTCCAGAAGAGGCAGATGATCAGAAGTTAGACATTGTAATTCCGCTAGCCCAGACCTTAGCTATTGTTTCTATCAATATTTGGTGGTAGATTGATCCCCAGATGTGCTCTTGTCTCACAAGTAGTGGCAAGTCAAACGGCCTGCTTGGAGGGTCTGGAGCTGTTGGACTAGCTGGTACTTCTGATGCATAAGTGGGCCTATTATTTTTTTGGTGAAGGGAATGATTTGTTTAGGTCAAGACCATGGGTTCTGCCCCAATCCACAATGTAGTCATTTGTGATCACCATAACCCCTTGGCAGTTGGCCTCATGGGAAATGAAAATTGCCTAAATTTTAAAAAACAGCTATATAACTGGCATAATATCTTCAAGGATATCCTGACGTGGATCACTAATTGTGTGACATGCACTAGGGAAAAATTTGATATTCATGTAAAAATGTTAAAATCCATTTTCTGCAGAAAGTGGAGGGTCCATGGACCTTAAAGTCAGATAATTTCGCTTTAGAGCTTACATCTATAATGGATTTACCACGACTATGGCAGTCGTGGAATGCTTTACCAAGTTTCCATACTTTATCTTTTGTTCAACAGCCACCACCTCTTGATATGGCCTGGCTCTTTGTGCGGCATTTGTTCTCAATGTTTGTTTTGCCTCAGAAAATTATGATTGACTGAGGGCCGCAGTTTATGACAGATTTTTGTTTGAACTCCCGCCTATCATGAAGTTTAAGCTGTTCCACTAGATTGTTTACCATCACCAGTCTGACAGTCAGATGGAGAAGATTAAGTTAAATTCTCAAAAAGTATCCTCGCTTTTATGCCTCTGCCACATAGTACACCTGGGCAGATGATCTTCCGTTAGTCCAATTTGCATGGAATTATGACATTCATGCGTTTACTGGTTCCTCTCCGAATGAAACCATGCTGGGGTATAACCCTTCATTTTCTATCAGCCCTGCCTTCACCTAGAAGTTCCAGCTGTAGAGAATCACACTCAGCACATTCAGAGCACCCAATCCCTGGTTTGGGAGCACCCGACCAAGGCCATCAGCGTTTACAAACGCTTTGTAGATTAAAAACGTCTCCATGCCCATGAAATCATGGTGGGGTCCTACATCATATTGAATGTGTGACAACTACAGATAAAGTTGCTTTCCCAAAAGTTTGCAGCTAAGCGCTCTTGCTCCATGTAGAAGAGAAGATTTGAGCAATGGCGCGTTTAGGTTGACTCTTCCAGCCCACTGGAAACAGAACCCATTTTCTATGTTTCTCAGTTGTCACCATTTAAGTGGAAGGACCCAGCATTATTGAAGCCAACATTGGTTGAGGGATCAGAGGAGGCTGAGGTTAAGGCAATCTTGGCCTCATGAAAATCCTGCCATTGGGTCAGTATGAAATTGCCTGGAAAGGGGTTTCTGTCATATGAGAATAGTTGGGTCAGCGCCCTGACTGTGTCCATTGTGGCGAGCTGGTGTGAACCTTTCACGCCCTGCTCCCTGACGCTCCCCATACTCCTTTGAAGATCGCCATGTGTTTGGCTATTGAGTTGTCAAAGGCCACAAGATGACACGATTGCCCAAGTCTCCGGTGGTGGTGCTCCCCCTATTTAAAGAGGAAAGTATAATGTAAGTCTGAGGAAGTACCCACAGTGCCTCAACTGCGAGAATTTTCTGCTTCACAAAAAAAGGCAACAAAGTTGGCTACCCTTCTCGTATCCCAGCAATTTAGTGCATAAGGTGGATGAGAGGTGGGTGATGGCGTAACCCTTCAAGGTTGCCCCCTTTCCTCCCTACCTCACCACCCAAGAGTTTGTGCAGAAACTTGGGGATGTGTATTTTGAGTTGGTGGCATTAAGAAGCCACCGCCAGCAAAGAAGTGGTGGCATCCTTCTTCCTCAACAATCTCAAGTCCCACTGAGGGGACCATTTATATTGATAATTGAGGCTCAGCCTAATTAAATCATCCGCAGTATGCCTGGGCTTGAAAAACCATCAATGTGTTTCCCTTTCACAAGAAAAGGAACGGTGAGCCTAACCCTGACAGTTTTAGGGGTGTTAAAATCTTTCAACACTTAATGGGTCTCCCATATGTAGGCTGGCTATAGGCACACTCACTTGCCTGCCAAATGAAGCATCACTGAGTTGCCAAACAGAATCACGCTAGGAGAAAAGTTTGTGGCAAAATTCCTGTGAAAGTTGGCAGTCCATAATGAGATCAATTCAGCATCTTAGAGATTATAATATGTCAATCGGCAGAAAAAAGGGATTGTGTTATCCTTAGTCAATGCATATTTTACTTATTCTTCAAGCCCCAGCGCTTAAGACAACTGACCCACATCGGTACAGTTGTTAGTCAGCTTACTATAATTTTTTTGAATAAACAAATTTATGCAAAAGGTAATTTTTTCATTATAAATTACACCCAATATTTAATAGCTGCCACCACTAGGTTCCATGTTAACCATCTACGAAAAGACTGGACCATAGTGGACATTATTACAACGCTGCTGCCCTCCATACTTTAGTGGGGATACCGCTATAGGGATCTCCTGGGGTTGTCCCCCATTTTGGATGCCATTTGGCATCAGGATGTGACCTTGATTTTGTAGATTCTTTCTCCATGGTGGGCGAAGTTTCACGACCTTTCCATGTGATCAGAAACCTGTGTTACCAGATCAGATTTGGGACTCCATGTGTGCCCTAAAAAACAGCTGCAACAGAATCTGCAGATGCCACTGCCACAACATTGTGGTTGTTGATAATTATGCTGGTAACGGTGATGATTAGTCACCATACTTTGATCATTTCCCTCCCTATCAGATATCAGTTCATATGAATGGCCATGGATCCAGAATTCTGGTTTACGCTATGGGTGTTTCAAACACCCCAAGTGGCAGGTTAGTCTTAACTTTATGAGCCAGCTCCATGACAATTTGACAGCGGGTAATTACTATTAAGTTTGGTACAATGAAATATAAAAATAGGCTTCCAAAAATGTTAGCTTATTGTAAGATAAGCTTAATTAGTATAGAAGTTATGAGCGCAAAGACTCATAGCTTTGAAACACCAGAAGGAAAAGTAAGTCATGATATGGATTAGCCCCATACTGTTAGCCAAGCTACGCAAATTTTTAATCTTTAGCACTGAGAAAGCATGATAGTGACCTACGGGATAAAATAAAAGTAGAAAACCCAAAAATAGTACACCCTATAGATCTATAGGTGTGCAAGAAAGCCATTGTCCTATATGGGAAGAGGCAGATTAGCCAAAAAAACTTTTTTCACATTAAAATTTTTGATCTCTCCATTGTGGATTTGTCATTAGATTAAGCAGAGGAATAATGTATAAAGCGCATGAAATTTACTTTAGATTTTGATCAATGATGTTCAAGCATCTTGGATAATGACCAGCTACTGAAATTGTAAAGCCTAAATAACCTATGTATGATATAGAATATCTACACGTGTCAGAAATAGATAATATGAAAATGTTCTGTGAACCGTGACATATAATTAATGTAGCATGGAAAGATTTGGCTTTAATTGGTGTGTTGGCGTTATATGAGAAATAAACTGAACTCACCATTATAGATATGAATACCAGCGAGTTGACCATTCTTGACTCTTGAATCTTTGGCTAGAGGGAATGAAGAGAAAAACTAATTCAGAAGCATCATGAGGTGTAGATTGCCCAAATACGCTTGACACCAAAAATTACAAAGTGGCTCCCTTATTTTCATAGACTAGATCTGTAATCTCTAAAACAATTGAGTCATAAGGTTACAGGCATGAGATAATATAAAAAGCCAAAGCTTTGCTCTCAACCATAATGGCCAAGAAGACCCTGATTGTGGGAAACAGGATGATCCTAAAGTTGTAGGTTATCTAAATTCTATAAATAATAAGGATCCCTAATTTTGTAAAGTGTTCTATTTTACATACATTATGTTTTCTGCATTATTTAGTTAGTTTCAGTCCCAAATCTTTGGACATAATAGCTCAGAAGCCAAACTTTACTTTTTGTTGATAGAAGCTAGAATCTCCTTATTCAATATCTCAGACTATAGATAAAAAACTTTAGCAAATGGGCATCCCAAAGAAATATTTGGTGTTCAGTGTAAGGTCTCTTAGTTGTTTATATAAAAAATGTCAATCACAAAAGTGGCAACAACTCAAGTCAATAAACATCCCTTTCTGATTAGATGTGAAGTGTAAAGATGTAACAGTACTTAAACATATGGTAACTCCAATATATAGCCATTTTTAGAAAACTGGGCGACCTTTCAGTTCTTTTTTGCAAGCCTTTGATCAGAGGCAATATCATCTTTATTACAATAACATCATCATTACTATTTAGCACCACTTGATGATAAAACATGTATTGGAATCATTCTAGATAAGCTCTTATGAACCTTAACCATGCCTCAGCTATGAGAGAAAGTATGTCTCTTCTCAACTACCCACCAGCGAGCTGTTTATTGGGGCTGAAAGTTACTTACAATATTTTGTACTTCTCACAACTCTCCATTTATTACTTATTGTAGGAATGAATTACCACGAGATAGTAAGCATCTTGATAGACCAAACCCTACAATTTTAAATCACTAAGTTTTTATATGCTGCCATCATTTATGTTTATGACAATTTGGAGAAAATTCTGGACAAATTTTATTAAATAATTAACTAATCACATAATCAAAATGTCTTATTGTATTCTAAAATCTTTGGTTAGTCGAGTTAAAATTAATCAACACTTAGAACATGTTCTAGCTGATGTATATATTCAGATGCAACTAACCCTTTTTCCACTCTGAAGACTACCTCTTACTTCAAAAATTCTCATGGTTGCAACAATTGATTCATATTAAGACTTTGCTCAATGAGTTACAAAAGCGTTGTCAAAACTTTTCCTCGAGAGAAAACAAACCAGGTTCTGAGGTGCCCCACGAACAATAAGGTCTTAAAGGTCTCAAAGGCCATATGAACCAAGGGGCCTTTAAGGCTTAGGGGATCATATGGGGCTGACGGTTCTGAAGGGCCCCACGGGCCTCCAGGGCTTCCAGATTCCTCAATTACTGCTCCTGGGGTTCCTGGTGGATTATAAGTATTCTATACTGCAAGATGAGGGGCAAAGGGGGCTCAAAGCTGTAAATAAAAAGAACTGTTAGGGCAGAAGGAGAAGAGGAGTGTATATATTAACATTCAATAAATTATAAACCTTTAATATCTTTATGATGTGTTGAATGTGTCTCTTAGAGGAACTTCTTAAATCTTTTTAATTAGGATCTTCCAGATCATTCCAGTCGACTGCTTAATTTTTTTCTTCATTTCTCCTTTTTGGTGACGCCTCCTGACCACATTGAATGTAGGCGATCTTTGTAAGGTGTAGGGTAAATGAATCCAACTAGAAGGCATCCTTAATGGTTTCTGATCATGTGAAAATTCCTGTTTATACCTTTTCAATCCATTTCCTTCAGAAGGCCCTGATTCAAACTAGATTATATATAGCCAACACATTACTACCCGATTCAAAAATTGTAATCTTTACTCATTTATTATCTTTGATCTGGATAATTACCACTTATGATCATGTCAGAGGAGGGTATAGAGACAAAGTAAATGTCCATGACTCAGTTGACTAACATACCTTGATTGACCTCAGCAAAGGAGTACTCAGAGTTCACCTTGTGTATAATATAGTAAAGACTTGAAGAAAGGATGTCATTTCTATTCTATAAGCCTCCTTGTTGAAGATTATAGAACAGGCCCAGATCTCATAAATGGAAGGTTGGAAAGCTAGGCTACTAGCATTAGAGCAGGCTTCCATATTTGTAGTCAAATTATCCCTTGAGAGATAGGGCTTGAAGACAGATAATTTTATCTGCTAAAGCCCTCATAGTTAGTTTGTAGTTTATAGGCACCAAGAAACCAACAAATGTTGAACACTGCTTAATACATGGGGTGCACGTACATATAGGGTTTAAAAGAGGACATATTAATTATCCGATGTTAGCTTATTTAATTAGCCATTATAGCACTGAGTAGATTATAGTTCAAACGTATCAGATTGGAGGCAGTCATCTTTCAAAAGATAGAAACTAAAGTACCGTTAGCACGTTCTACTTACCCATTGGTAGATAGATTATATGGGGCGACGAAGTTTTGACTAATTCCATGTAGAGAGGCTAGCTTCTGGACTACCTGAAATGTGAATTTGAGTCCATTGTCCAAAAATAAAAATGTGGGCAACTGTGCTGAGTGAAAATGGATCAGAGGAGAAAAAAGCTGTAGCTTTTGAAGTCAAAGCTTGCACGGGAATTTCCTTTACACATTTGGCTAAATAGTCTATGAATAAAAAGATATACCTATGTACATGTAAGCCATGGTTAATGAGTCTATTACATTAATGCTAACAACAATGAAGAGTCTCAACGCAGCCACGAATTTATTTTAAAATAATAAGGGATAGCCTAATTTTACGTTTAACAATTTATACAGGCCTCTAGTACTTCATGGATAGACTCAATCATCCAATTTCAATAGCAACACTTTCTTAACCATCCATGATTCTTCACCACTCCTGAAATTAAAGTTATATATTATTTTAAGTATGACTTTGGTATGTTAATTAGGGTGCATATATGGAATCCGCTTTCCATCTACTTTGTTTATACACCCTCCCAGATCAGAGTGTCTCTGATCATGTTTTACAACTCTTTTGAGCCTCAGTGAGCTCCAATCCACCCCTCTTAGGCCATCCAAGTAGATTTTATAAACAATAGTTTTCATATATCAGTATTTCAAGTATGGGCATACTCAAATGCCCATACCTTTGTGAATCAATAGCGCAATGGATGATGGTAAAGTCATAAATCTACAATAATAAGGCCTATCAGCCCAATCTGCCATTATAATCTTCCATTTGTGTAAACACCAAATAGAGGAGTGGTCAGTGATGGTGTTGAAATTTGGGAGTGTCCTACTCTTCTCGTGAGTACCAAATGTTACAATTCTGAGTTCTTCACCTATTAAAAGCTCCCAACTGTTAACTGCACAGGTTTGATATGTGCATGCTTTTCATTGTCTGATAGTAGTTGTTATTTGATTGATAATAGTATGACGAATATTATCTGTGGTTGAATAGATAAACCCTAAATGGTCCAACGCTAGACTTGTACTTCTCCACAAAATACTGTTGTCACATATAGGAATTTCTTCCCTGATCCGCCTAACTTGATCTACTATCGGATCCAGAAGTTTATGGCTTTTTGTATTGTCTGGAGTCTGAAGAGATTTCCATCTAAGTTCAGCTTCTCTTCTAAGGATCCTCAATCCTTACTCTTTATATGACAAAAAAGTCCCCATATTGTATGCAACAATAGTTTTCTGAAGATAAATAAAACTTAAAACAATAAAGAATTATACCTAAACTGACTCTTTTATTAATGTGAATTATCAAGGAATTTATAGCAGAAATTCGGCGCTCAACTCCTAAGTTGGTGCCTCATCCGTGAATGGCAGCCATTGCCATTGAACTTCCCTTTGATATCTGATCAGCGATGGTCTTCTCCATTTGGTTAGTATTCCACCATTGGACATCCTTGAGGTCTAAAAAGGGAAGTATCAGAAAACGTATCCCCAACGTTTTCTACTCAATCCCAGTGAACCAACCATATTTGGCAAGCGACCTGATTAGGTAATAGGACTCTTTACCCATTATGGCACGTCACAAACCAACTGATTGATTCGCTAGTTGCAGATGGCATCACTCGCCTTGCAACTGCTCATTGAATCCCCAATTGGTCGGTGATAAAACCCAATTGATCCCAATTAGTACAACTGAAAGTTAATCAATGATCAACTATCAGATGCCTTAATTTTGTTGGCAACTCTAACCAACAAGATCTTAGACATTCACCCAGATCGATCCTCATTGGATCTGAACCTGGCAAATCACATAAAATCCCCCAAACAGTATTAACTTCAAAATTAGGTTCAACTGATATCCAAATTATTCACCATTGGGGATTATCCCCTGGTGATCCACAGTTAATATAGGAGGCTGGAAAGATTGGCAGAGATTCCAGCACATCACCCCTTTTGCCTAGATTTCCAGCGAGAATAGTATCAGGACAGTAGAATGCCACTTGGTCGAATATAAATATATCTTGGTTTCTAGTGAAGCAAAGCCATTTTGCACTCAACGCTGCTCAGGACAACCTTCAGCACGCAGCTCTCTTCCCTTTTCTCCTTGATACCCCCTCCTCAAAGCGCGGTCCTCATAAACCACTGTCATGCCATGCTGATTGATTTACTTTTAGATGCTAGTCTCAAAAAGCCAATTATCCCCCCAGTCAGTGCATATGACCCATTATCATATTCAGGATCTTGATCTAACGTCCTTAATTCCTAATTTCCCTCCTTTTCCTTAACAGAAGGCCGCTGCTATTGATGTCTATCTCATGGCTAACTTAAGAATGTTCATTTATATTCAATACTGTTATTTTTCTAATAATAACTTTTTTGCTCATATCATTATAAATTCTTTTTTGAAGAGCTTATCTCATTAATTTTGAGATTATTTTCTCCCAAAATTAGAGCTTAATTAATCCTGAAGTGAATAATGTCAACTATTATAAAAATTCCGACCTTCCCCTCTTTTCCAGGTCATATGTCAAATTTGGATTCTCAGTACCAGCTATTGCTTGACAGTCTGTCTGAAAAAGATGCTTGGCTCTTCCAATTGATGAGTCAAATCTGCACAAAGAATTCTCTTCTATGGTCCCCCTAGGACTTATATTCCAAGTTAATCTCCCAAAGGCTGTCCTTCCATGGAACGACTGGAAAATGGTATTCAACTCCAACAAAACCAGAGTGCAACCATCTTGAATGTCTCAAGGACAATTCTCCCTCTGTTGTTGATTCCCAAATTGGATTTTGATACTCTCCTGGATTCAGATCATATTGCTGATACTCCTACTATTGTCATCAATCCTCCTGAAGCAATGCCAACTGATATTGATCCTTTGTTTATTACTGTATACAATTTGCTTCTAAAGTTCCATTTTGACCCAGGCAATTTATAAACCAGCTGTCCTTTCATCCAAACTGTCAATCAGAAATTGTGAACACCTTGAGCTCCCATATGCAGAATCAAGGACCCAATCGACCAAGGCTATTTCCATAACTCTGAACCCTATGATCTTACAAACATCCTAGATAAAGACGTTGCAGCTTATGCACTTTGTTTCACTAGCCAAGTTCTTCAAAGTTGGACCATGAAGCTTCTAGCCTCTACCAAATTCAAATTGCTCATTATGTGTTTTATCAAGAAGCTTGTAGCTGTCATCTTCAGGAAGCCGTTTGCTCCTTACACAACTATCTCATTTCTGGTGCTTACCATCGGTACCTCCCCCTTATGGCTTTAATTGGGGAGATGATTTGTCAACCTCCGCCTAGTATCCCTTGCACTAAGCCAGCTCATATGTGCAATGTTCTTGACAAAGCCCATTGGCAAGTGCTCAAGACCAATTTTCTGGCACTGGTGCCATATTGGGATTACTTGGGGCTATTTACCAACTGCCTCATCTTGTTCTGTAGCTTCCCTCCACAATCTGGGAATCATGTTTGGCAAGTACTGGCATCTCCACCTCACTTCCCCTTGTCATATTCTATCAGAGATCAGCTTCCGCTCAATAAACTTGGCTTCAAGTAGGTCTAGCCCTTGCAGTGTCCGATCTCAAATAGATTATGACAGTTTACTCACTCTTACTGCAATACATCCTTCCCCCTAAGAGGTGACATAGGCAGAATCATCACTAAGTCGAGGATAACCAATAAAATTTATAAAATATATCTTTTTTATGTGCGTTTTAATGTTTTTCCTCATATTTTTATCAATCTTTTATTGTTTTTTTTCCTTTTTTATATGAAACATGACCTTCACTTGATTCAGCGGTCTATCTTTTTATTCTCTCAAACTGATTCCTATTTGTACTCTAACCTACCCATTTTTATGGTTCAGAGGTCTTATTTTTAAGACTTAACCATATAGTTTAGTTAAGCGGTCCTTTTTTAGGATTTAACCAAATTATAAGGACATAACCATATCAATGGTTCAGTGGTCCTTTGGAACACTATTTTTTATTTTTTTTTCTTTGATCCACTGCTTTAAAAATTTAGCATGGACTCAATTCATAACTCTTCCATCCAAGAGGATCTTGATGGAATAGGCGCCTGTCACTGTCTTGGCAGTATCTTGAATGGACCTGACCACCATGCATCTAGCTTGTTTCTTCTTACAATACCATGCGTGTCATAATAGGCAACTTTATCACCTAATTGGTATTCTGATAATGCCATTCAGTTCTTATCATCCGTTTTCTTGCCTTAATTCTCTTCTTCAAGATTATATTGAATGCTTGCAATTGAATCTCAATCAGGATATTTGACAATCAGAGCAGGTACTACTCAGCACTTATCTCCAAGGTTAGTTTAACCACCAATTATAGAATAGGCGTTAACGCGGCCTTCCTTCCATACAATAATCTAAACGGCGGTTTCCTCATTTTCGTATGGTGACTTATGTTATATGTGACATCAGAAAACTAAGGTATGTTCCCCATGTGGAAGTTCTCCATGCAACCAGCGTCATTAGCATCATGGCCATCATTCAAATGACTTGTTATACAAGTTCGTTAATCTCCAGCCAGTAAGGTACTGACACGTCTCCTCAGATCCCCATTATCTCATTTAACCTCAGGATCACATGTGACGTAAGATTCATTCCATTGTCACTTAACAAAACTTGCAGGCATCCATGGCAGTATACGACTTGATCTAGGATTAATCTTGCAGTGCTTGTAGCATCTACTTTTGTCAGGGCCCTCTTCTCACCCATCTAATTAGATGGTCAACTACAATTATTATGTATTTGAATCCCACTATGCTCATCGTCAGTGGTCCATCACGTTGATGGACACCATATTCCAGGAAAAATCCAGAGTGGATCAGTTGATATCTTGCCCTATTCTTGTAAGGCTTGTGCAACTGGCACTCTACACAGAAAGCAAGATAAATGGCCAAATTGTAGTTGATAGACTCCCAGTAATAGTATTAGTAAATGTGGTCAGTCATCTTCCTCAGGCCTCCATGACAAAAACCTTATGCGCAGCTTGTACAATTTCCACTTGTTCTGAGGGTCCTGGAATGATAATTATTTTCTGTCAATCATCTTAAAAACTTGTCCATCTTTGGTCTTGGTGTTTTCCATCACTTTCTGAAGCGCATCTTGGATCTCTTGGGGCTCATTCCCAATTTCTCCATCAAACATATTCTGTAACAATCCATCAGCATGCTGGTATACTACTTGATCCATTAGTAACATTGATAAGCTGTCCGCATCCTAGTGAGAAGCTCCCACATGGTGAACTATCTCATAATCATAAGCCTGAGGCTCAACTTCCCATTGGGCCTGTCATCCTTCCAGTTCTTTTAGATTATGTAGCCAATGCAGTGAAGAGTGGTCCATCAACACCTTTAAAGTGCGTTCCGTGCATATACACCCAAAACTGTTTACAGGCGTAAATCACTGTAAGGCATCTAAGCTCAGTAACGATGTAATTCTTCTCTGCTGATGATAGCGTCCTGATCACATAAGTTATTGGATGCTTGTCCCCAAGCTCATCTACTTGACTCAGGACAGCGCCAATTGCTGTTAATGAAGCATCAGTCTGTACTATAAATTCTAAATTGAAAATCAGATATTTAAAAATTAAAGAATCTATCAATAGACTGGTGTAACTCATAAAAAGAACCTTTGGGCCTTTTCAGTCCAAAAAATCCTTTCTTTTCCTACTTCAGCAAATAAAAGAGGGGCTCAGCGATTCTTGCAAAATCCTGTATAAATCTTTAGTAGTATATGACCACTCCAAGGAACACTTAGATTCTTGAACATTTTAATGAACATACTATCTATGGCCTCAATCTTCTGGACTTGCAGCTGCAGTCCACTAGAGTTGATATCAAATTTCAGATATTCCAAATCTTTCTTGAAGTAATGGCACTTCCTCAGCTTAATCTTCAGTTTAGATGTGGACAGTATCTTGAAGACTTCTTTCAAGTTATTTAAATGGTCAGTAAATGTCTTACTGAACACATTTATATAGTCCAAGTACAACAGACGCATTTCAACTTCTAATCATTTAATAGGGCGTCCATGGCCCTCTGGAAACATCACAGGTGCATTATGAAGACCTTAGAGCATCCATGTCGGTTGGTACAGCCCCTGATCAGTGATGATCGCGCATTTCTCCTGGTTTTCTTTTGGCAAATTTATTTGTTAATATCTTAATATCATACCCAACGCAGAGATGTACTTTTCTTCTCCTAATCAATCTAGAGCTTCATTGATTCATGGTAGTGGATATGAATCTTTCTTATATTTTATTCAGCTTCCAATAATTGATCACCACCCAATTAGAGCCATCCTTCTTCTTCACGATCAGGATAGGTTTTACCCAGGGACTTGATGATGGAACTAGAAGCCCGTGCTTCACTAGTTAGCTGATCTCTTCTTCCTCTACCGCCTCAGCGGCCTTTTAACGTCAGATCAGTCTCATCCTTATCAGCATATTTCCCCAGTGTCAATTTTCTGAATGACATTCATCACATATCACAAATTGTGATTATCCTTGGCGAAGACTTCCTATAATTTCAAATAATTTATGCATTCCTCATGTTGTCTTTCCGTCAGATCAGAAGTTGCTCTCAATCAATTAAAAGATTAATACTCTTTGTCAACTCTTCCAGATTTGCTGCAGATCAAATATTATCCACTAGCTGTCGCACATATGGGAGAGTGTCTTTCTTGTTTATTTTGGGTTTGATCCAATTTTCTCCAGATCTGGTTACTGCATTGACATATAAATTGACCACTCAATAAACTTGGTCCTGCGCATCATCATCGACAAATAGATCGCTAATGTCAATTTTTTATTTAAGATACTAGGGGAACGGTTTTAACCACAGCTCTAGAATGTTCCACATCTAGGACATGGGTTCTTTTCCTGACACATGCGTGGGTTTGGCCTCTTTTGCCTGGACCACATTGATTTGCTATGTTGGCTTCTTGCATTGAGCAGAGAAGTGTCCTTTTCCTTCACTCTGATAATAACATTTGTCTTCCTTGTCTGTTAACGTGAACTCCTCAGGCTTATTTCCCAGCATAATTTAATTATTGGACTCCTCAGCATTCTCACTCACCTTTGTAGAATTTAAATTCCAAACTGGATTTGGTTTGAAGCTTCTATTAGGGGCCTTGAATGTGGCTCCTAGTATTTTAAAATGATTCACCATTTGTGAGGTGGTAATCTTGATTGCAAGCAAGGAAGACATCATTTGATATAAATTGTGATAGTGCTAAAGGGCCACTTTTAATGCAATCCTTGCGTCAAATCATACTTTACTTTAGATCAGACCAAAATCTGCGTTCTTGATAGAAATAGTTGGAGAAACTTGCTAAGGACCCGTGCTTCTAAAATTAGATTCCCATAAATTCCTGTTTGCACTTTGACATACAAGTGGGACTTCCAAATTCTTTCATGATGGCCGCCTTGGCCTCTTCATAAGACCAGCTGTCCCCTCAATATGAGGTAACATCAAGTTCTGACAGTTGGTATTAAACAGTTCATCACCGTCTAGCTTTTTGGCGATTACTGTACCTGAATATAGTCATGTTAAACAATTGGAAGAATTCATGGGCATTATCCTGATGGAATGTGGGTAATTTCAGCATAGCTCTAAATTCCTCTGAAGTTCTCTAGCTACCACTCTTGGTTTGGCTACTCGACTGACTTGAATAGTTTTTCAGGGTTCATCTCTGAAATGTCTGTGAATGAAGTCAGCATCTTTCTTGGAATTGTCAACTTCCCATCTGGTTTTCTTGGGGTCCTTTATTTGATATTGGTCACCGCATAGGGTTTATGTTCGCCTCTATGAGTCCTCAACTCTTTAAATTTTCTTCATTGGACGCTCTATGTCTGTGCTGAATGAATGCAATCAAATGCTATCTGCTTTGCACATGGTTTTCAAGGATAAAACTTCTCAAATCTAGATCTCCTTCTTTTTTCTTTAATGACGTTACTTCCCATATTAACTAATTTCTGAAATTGGAAACATCTTTGACACCTTCATCAATCAGGGTGACTTTCTCCTCCAAGGCAGCGATTTCTCTGTGATTGACAGAATTCAAGGTGTTCTTGTTGATAGTTGCCAACTCCATCCAAAGTTTTTTTTAACTCGTCCTTGTATGACATCTTATACTGGTGTATCCTACTCAACTACCCTCTGTAGTGAGCACCAACTGTTAAAAATTGGGAGGTACCTACTCTTCCCATATGTACCAAATGTTACAATCCTAGGTTCTTCACTGATTGAAAGCTCCCAACTGTTAACTGCACAGGTTTGATATGTGCACAATTCACGTTGTCTGATATTAGTTGATACTTGATTGATAATAGTATGACGAATATTATCTGTAGTTGAATAGATAAAACCAAAATGGTCCAACGCTAGACCAGTACTTCTCCACAAAATACTATTGATGTCAATTAAAGGGATTTATTTCTTTATCCGCCTAACTTGATCCACTCTCAGATCCAGATTTTTTACTTCCTTTTGTCTCGTCACGCAGAGTCTACAGAGATTCCTGTATATGTTCAGTTTCTCTTCTAAGGATCCTCGATCCTTACTCATTATATGACATAGCATCTCCAACTATTTTATACAACAACAATAGTTTCCTTAAGATGAATAGAACCTAAAATAGTGATGAGTTCAACTTAAACTGACTCTTTTATTAGTTTGAATTATCAGGGAATTTTTAAAGGTAATTTAGCGCCCAACTCCTCAATTGGTGCCTCAGCCATATTATGGCAGCCCTTGACGTTGAACTTCACTTTGACGTCTCACCAGCAATGGTATTCTCCATCTAGTTATGATTCCTCTGTCAGACATCCTTGAGATCTAAAAAGAGAAGTATCAGAAAACGTATCTCCAACTTTTTCTACTCAATCCCAGTGAACCGCCATATTTGGCTAGCGATCTTCTTAGGTAATGGGACTCTTTACCCATTATGGCAGGCCGTAAACCAACTGATAAATTCTCTAGTTGCAAGTGGCATCACTCGCCTTGCAACTGCTTATTAAATCCTAATTGGTTGGTGATAAACCTGACTAATCCTTTATTTACACCTTAAATTTCTTCATTAATCAACTATCAGATGTGCCATTTTCTCAGCAACTCTGCCTAAAGAGATCTTAAGCATTCACCCAGATCAATCCCTGATGTATATGAACCTGGACAATAACCTAATATCCCCCCTAAACATTACTAAACCAAAATTTGGGTCAACTGATATCTAATTCACTCACCATTGGGATTTATCTCCTAGCGATCCACAGGTAATCTAGGAGGCTGGAAAGGTGGGTAAAATCCATACAGATGAGCATAAAAAGAGTTCTGTACAAATATGGTCAGAAATGTTCTATTGGCAATAGTACAGCAAGCCACTCTCATACAGAAACACTAAAATTTCATTCAGAATTATCTAAGGTTTTGTTGAAGTAGTACAGGAGATAAGTAACTTGATTCTAACTGTGTTGACCTAATATGGCTCCCAGTGCCGCGTTAATAACATCAGTGATTTATAAAAAATAAGTGATTGAACCATGTATGAACTAGTAAAAGTTTCGTACAAAGAGAAGTTCTCAATATATTAATTGGCCTTTTACTTCTCAGGTCGCCATTCAAAAGAAACCAACTTTTGTAAAGAACAAATGAGAGGATCAACTATGCATGAAAACTAAAAGATAAACTGGTTATGGTAACCTAATATACTTATAAATACTTGGATATCCCTCAAGCTCTTAGGTGTGACATTCTCTAAATGGCTGATTTTTTCAGGAATGGGTTGGATGCCTTGCTTTGTACCCTAAGTCTGAGATATTTTATTCTGGACATAAAGCGCTTCTCAAAGGACTAATTTTAAGAGAGGTATTTTTAGAGGGTTAAACACTTACCTGAGATGATCCAAATGACCACTAAATCTTTTCAAAGATAACACAATATTGGCAAAGTGGTTAATGACAGATTAATTTTCAATCTCCCAGAATACCATCCTTGGCTTATTGGAATGTGGCAGGCGCATTACAAAGCCCGTGGGGCATCTTGGTTGGCTTTAACAATATTTCTTTAGCAATAAGAGCGCACATGGACTGATTCTGTGGCGCCAGCTTTACTTATCAGCACCCGCTGATGATATCCATTGCAGAGAAGTACTGGGACACATAAAGTAAGTGATGCGAATCACCAAATTACAGTGAATAGCTATCACTTATTTGATAGAGTTAAGCCTTTATTAGTTCACCACCCTCATTAACTACCATATTTCTTTTGGACAAACAAGGGGGTAAGGCCAAGGGTCTACAAGAAGGCACCAGTAGTTCAGCATCTAATAACTGTTTAAATTAAGCAGCCACATGAGCTTTTCTGACCTTGTCTTCCACTAATGATGGGACCAATAGGCCTAGCATCTCTAGTATCCACATGATGTAGGTCATCTTTTTTAAAAATAAAAAAGTAGAGGTCAAGAAAAGGTCAGATTATTCTTCTAGCAATAGATTAAATTTGGCCATTGTTCACTGGTCAACTCGCCACTAATAATGTCTCTACCTGGGCTACCAATGGAAGGAATTTTTAGCCTAAAAATTCTGTAAAATACCTAAATTTACATATATCATTATCAAGGGTGATTAGCCAAGCGGGTAAACTGCTTCCACCCCTAGTGCAGGTTTTGAGTTCAAAACTTGTACTGGCTAGAAAACATTCTTGGGGTGGTATATTTGTCCCAAGGTTGACCCACCTCAAATAATTTAGTACATATATCATTATCTTCTCCACACGCAGTAACAGAATGTAAGTGTCCAGCATATTAGGTCCCACGGTACCAGGTTTATTAGGTGAATTTGCCAATAAAAAGATTGGCTAGCATAAGCGGAATCTAGGATCCTTGGCAGGTCAGGACTTCCTTTACTGAGGGATTCTCCATCCCTTAAATATCCAGTAGATGCTGGAAGAATATTAAAATGGACCTAGAATTGACTAAAACTTAAGACTTATGTGGTGTTGCGGTCAACCTATTTAATAAAGTGGCATACCCTCATGTCCATCCACTACAAGAGGGGTTGTTACAAAATTGACCATGGGCTCCGCTGGTGTGCCAGGCCAACCAGTATGATGACTGGTTGGCCCTTTGCCATTTCGCCTTCATTGGCATACCAACCCCTACAAGTCTGCATCTAACCCACCAACCAAACACCAAAAACTTCGCCTTAGTCCCAGGTGTCCTCAGCGTGTGCCCTGGCAAGTCCTGCTCCCATCCTGGGCAGCTCAGGCACTTCCACGCTGCCCCACCCTCATGACCCTTCACCAACTCATCTGGGCATGCCCTAAAGAGTCCATCCCCCATCTTGGGCGGCTATAGCACTCCTGAGCTGCACCCTGCAAGATTATTGGCCAGTCAACTCATCCACTGGTAGTCAGCTGGACAGGTACCCACCAGTTCCTCATAAGAAGGAGGCATGGGAGATGGCAGCGCCAGACACTCCAGGTGTGATCATCCATGCCTATTGGGGATCTTCTGCCCCACCCCTATTCACTCTAGTGGCTCTTGCTACTTCAAATAAATAGGAAAATGGGCGAAAGATAGATGTTTATTTGGAGGGAAGGAAGACTATTTATACTACTTCTGGGCTATTGCGCCCAAAACTCATTGGCCAATCAATACCAGAAAACCCATCGGCCACTTATTACCAGAACTCTTTAACAAAATTGGTAGTCATTCCAGGTAACGATCCCTCCTTGATCTGCTCATCTTGGTCACTGAATTAAATTAGGTCAATACATCCTCAGCATGAGTCGCCAGTTGATCATATATAATTCATTAAATTAAAAAAACATCAAGCATCCTTGGCATGAGTCACTAGTGCTCCAAATTTAGCAGCGGAATAATTTTCTGAATGCTTGGCAACGGATTCATTGGCTTTTAACTGGAATTCCCACAATTGATTTTGAATGGAGAATCGGCGGTTAATGCAGATTCCATCAAACATAAATCAAATTAATTTATGTAACATTATATAGTATCAAACTAGGCAATTAGCTGACAATAATTCCCGACTAATTGATAGCCCTAATTTTGATACTATTGTAAGGATCCATCTGGTTAGAATCCTGATAGGAGTATTTGCACATGAGAGTAAAAGACATGATACTCTATAAAATTAATCTTATCTTCATGTTCCAAAAAGCAGAACAAACTTTGATACCATTTTAGTATCTCAAAAAGTCTCAAACCCCTATGGGACTTTATGTCCCAAGAGGGATATTATAATTTACCATCATAATGTAAAATAACATAGTAATCATAAAGAAACTGGTTACCTAGGAGGAGGTCCTAGCTGGGGTATCTAGGGCAACAGTCAAGGTGTTTAACGCCATCTATCCCAAATTTGGTAGGCAATGACGAGTAAGACCCAAAATATTGAGTACATGATAGTCCAGCTATGCCATAATTATACATAATTGGGAAAGTAAAGGACAATCTTGATGCTTCTCATTAATTTTTATAAGATAAAATATACAAAAGAGCCACTATCAATAATAACGTTTTGGCTTTCTTTTCTGGTATGAAGCTGGATCCTAAATTCTTGGGCGCCTGAAGCAGTAAGGAATGGGAGTATGGAGGTTCTTTGTGAATGCACTGAAGAGTGTAATGGCTGTAAGGAGGTGATGGCGATGCACTTTTGCTTTTGCAGGGTCTTATTGATGGCAACTATACTGGGTCATGACAATTATCATCAAGACTATGCAAAGAGACGTAAAATAAGTATAAAATTGATAGGAAAAAACATATAATCTTAATATTAGTTGAAAGTTCTCAAAAATTATAGGAGGGTCAGTACCCTGTGGCGGATGAAATGCTCAGGTCCTCCTCATTCAGGATCTTCAATCTTCATCCAGTAAGAGGGTCGAGCCAATGCCATACCTTTTTAGAAGCTTCTGTAATGTCATCTTCCTATTGTTCTATGGCTTTTTGTTACAACCCTGGATACCAAGATGATGTTTCATCAAGTAACAATTATTTATCTCCATTTATTATTCTTGGCCATTTAAGGGTAAAGTTCAATCAAGCGACAATCCATCCAAATCCTAGAGGCTCAAATACAGAGGATAATTTACAAATAAATTTTTGATTACAATCTCTAGTATCTTTAAAAACGTTATTAAGTAAAAATGCTTATAAGTGAAAACAGAAATTTATAAACCCAAATAGTGACTTGAGCTACCAAGCACCCAAACTGAGGGGGCAAGGCTAGAAACATACCTTTCATCATAAGAAGAATAAGTAGTATTAAGTTGATATTATCAAGAAGTACCAATTAGTCTCCTTCAGATACGTTAATGTCAGACTTTGTATTAGTAGTCAAGTTATTTTGTGACGTTATAGAGATGTCATCAAGCCCCTTGTCTTTCATTCTGACTTCTATTTTTTGGCTTCCTCTGCAGATTTTCCTACATTAGATCTTGGTATTATAACGGAATCCAATTGCAATAAGTTCATCAAGCATTTGGATTCCTCAGATTCTCTTCTATGTGAACATGATGTCAGCTGTTGGATAATGAGGTAGAGGCCTTAGAAATCAGGGTGAAGCTATTACTCATTGAGGTTTTTTTGATCTCTCAAATAAGTTAAATTTACTCTTGCGAGCACTCATATATAATTATACTTTGGGATAAGATCCCAGGGCATATATCACTGCAATTACAGCGTCATATAAGGTGATCAATTAGTGAAAATTAATTACTGAGCCTAAGCATAAATAGAGCTGGAAAGTTTATAGGACTAATCTTTATCTAAATGGATAACCAAAAATGCCTGCTTTTTGTTTGTCAAATGTCTGATTAATGATAAACTCTTATATTGTTGTTGTACCTACTTGATTTATGTTTGGCAATCCTCTAGATAAGATAGCATAAATTTATAAGCTATGCTATTTATTCAAGGTTGGATATGCTTCATCTTCTGGTGGTGGACCTTTTCTCTATAGAGCTCTCATAATCATTTATGAAGAAGCTATACTTTATTGGGCTGGGTTTGAAGCTCTCTTTGAAACTAGTTTTAAGTTAACTATATTAGGGGTAGAGAGAGTGTTGACAGGGATAATAGCAAACTCGGTAATATCAGTCTCTGCATAGTTCCAAGGAGCCTTCTGATCCAATTGTAAGTGCAATTTTCTAATTCATCTTGAACTTTTTCCCATTGCTAATTTAGGGAAGTAACAGAAGTCTTGAGGTTTATCTGCGCTTTCAGTGCTTGAAGCTAGCATGTCAATGCAGGAGTCGGTTCTTGCAACCACTCAGATGAGTTTCATAGCTGTTACAGGTGTTTTTGAGTTGAGAGATGCTATCATAAGTCACCCTAGTTAACGCAATAAAATTGTCCAATTAATATGATAAGACATTGAGCGTGACTCTGAGATCCAGTATGGCTCTATCTAGGCATATCTTACACCATGGGTACATTACTTATCTGATCCCATAAAGATATCATTGCAGTTTAGAACTTTTTACTTCCAATACTTGCTCATATTGTCAGGAGCAATAAATTAGAAGCCAGATGGATCTTTGGTGGCGATGTTCTTCAAGCCCCTCTGACTCTTCAATTCCTGAGGCACCTTTATAAGAGGCTAATACTTGATATAGCTGTAACACAATGAAGTCGCATTAATTCAAATTGAGATAATGAACCCAAGAATAGTTGAGAATTAGTACATTCTGGTGGAGCTGGTAAATGAGGCAACAATAGATCACAATATTTAGAATAGCAAATTGGCTCTGGACTTTATTAATAAATTCACATTTTTCTATGGTGCCTTCCTGGTAACCATGGGTGCTGAGATTGGCGCAAGGCATCATATCTCAAGCGCACAGGTTAACTTACACAAAAAAGAAGGCATATTATGAAGACAATGATCCCAAGAAAAGCTCAAAGAAAAAACTTTATTTGTTACAAAAGGCTTTTATTATAAACTTCAAAGATTAGCACACTGTAGTATGTACTACTTCCAGTGGCTGTGGGAATCACAAGGAATATTTTCCTTTTTGTGGTAGGTCTATAACAGATAACCTAAAAACAGATCTTTTTACAGTAGTAGTTCCCTTCTGATATGCTCCTTCATCCATCATTCCCATTGGTGCAAACAATTTAATAGCGGAACAGCATAAAAAATCTGAGGGAATTATATAATGAGAATACCTGGCCACTACGGCAGTTGTTGCAATCTGTGTTACAGATTGATAAGTTCTGCACAAGTAACGTTGCACAAACAGTTATTAATGTATAATGATAGTATACTAATTTAAACGTAAAGGTTGCTAAAAATAAGCCTTTATTGAAAGTAGATGCCATAAATCTTTGAGTTTTTGTGTGCTTTTAGGGCACCCAGTGCAGGAAACTTTGAGTGATGAAACCTGGGGTACTGCCCCCCGCTGCAATGGGGATGCGCGAATATAAGCACCACCAAAGTGGGCCTGACCGTGGGTAGATGGCTTTAATCTCACTGTAGTCTTGTTGGGTATTGCCAGAGGTAAAGTTCCTTGTGGTAAAAGCTGATGGTTTACTGATAAATTTGATATCCAGATTGTGCGTCATCACATTTGTCTCTGCTCCTATCTGTAGCCTCACCATCGTATACACCAATACCTCTTGAAGGTAGTCAATGTGCTGCCCTTCTCTGAGAAGCCAAATCTTCCTACGTTTCCCATTTTTGGTCCAGTGATGGATTGCTGACATTATCGCGAGGATTTGTCCCAAGGTTTGGTACATATCTCGAGTGGAATGGGCGTTGGTTGGTGGCATCATATGTGGCGGATTCAACTGGATAATTCTAGTAATCCTTCAAAATCAGCTGGAATAATTATGGCGGATTTGACTGTACGATATGGTAGTTCTTAAGATGTAATGGGTATGTGAGATGAGGCAATCAGTTGATGGTTAATAGGAATAAATCAGTCAGAAGTTTATTTTTTTATTTCAGGTAATTTGTAAATGCTTAATTTTGTGATCAGAAGTTGTTATGAAATACACAAAAGTAGATCAATAGGGATCAATCCACTGTGGGCATCAATAATGGGCGAGGGCATTGAGGGGAGATCTATAGGGCGTAAGGGGATTATTGCCAAAGTCAATGTCCTATGGCTGATCAAAAACCTTGAATTGTGACATCTCCTCAACTTGACCAAACATAGTGGATTGACTAATTATTTGCTATTAGAGGCGAAGTTAATGATTAGAAGGGGCTGGCGACTTGATGCCCTGATGTAAAAGCTACAAAAAATTTAGTATGTACTAAATTGACATCATGCCCTTTTGAAGGTCCTTGATGGTGTATGTGTCAGTAAAAGTTTTTAATGACCTCTAATGGTCCTTTCCAGATATGTTTGAGCTTATTTGTCCAGCCAAACCCATGGTTGTCATAGTAAAGCACTCTCTCCCCTACACAGAATCAGGGTAGAGGATTTTCATTCTTTTTATCATGCTCTCTGAATTTAATTTTCTGTGCTGCGCGTTTGAATAAGCCTCAGTTTGGAGGCTTATCAGTGTTTGAACAAGGCTGTCAGAATATCAAATGGGAGCAATTTTCTCTCCATGGACACAGGAATGTAGGATTGGTATTAACGCGGGCTGTAATCATATTGGGGCTGCAAAGGGATCTTTCTGTGGACAAGTGGAGCGCAATGCTGTATTCAAAGATGGCAGATGGCAAGAGGATATTCCAAATTGTCAGTTTTCCTGACGCCAATTTCTGTAGGATACTAACTATGGTACTGTTGACCTGTTCCGCCATTACTTTGGAATTGGGGTGATAGAACGCCAACAGGGCTCCCTGGACCTTCATAAAGTCACCTTTTTTGGCAACTACTTTGAAAGTGAAGTTGGTTCCATTATTTTCATGAGGAACTGGGGACACCCATTTTTGTAAATGTTATTCTCCAAAATAAACTTGGCAGTTGTTGCAGCCCCAGGCCCCTAGTTGGCTCGACTTCAACCCATCTTGTAAGGTGGTCAATGGTGACCACAATGTACTTGAACTGCCCCCCGCTGGCAGTTAATGGTCCCACGATGTTGATTGAGATTGTATGGAATGTGAAGTTTGGTTTGACCAGCTGGTATGAGGTAGTTTTCTGGTATGGCGCTTTTAACTTGACACTCTCTACAGAAGCTAAGAACTTAGTGGATCTTGAAATGAATCATTTCCCATTAAAAGTTTTTCTAAAATAGATCATATGTTTTCTTAAATCCGGCGTGGCACATGGCTTTATGAGCCCAATGATCAGGTCTGTACGTTTGGTGGGTTATGGTTTAACATACTCATGATCTCCAATTAATTTAATTGTTTTTGTACCTGATGGCGATGTTACTCATAAAAAGGTCTAGGGAGCGCTGTACTTCTTCAGGTTCATCAATACAATCCTTGTTCAGCATTTTGTCATACAGGCCTTTGCCATAATTGTGGTCAATGAAACAGTTGGTAATCTGGATAGTTTATCATCATTTTTTGTTTCACTCCAGGCCGGTGTTGGATCTCAAAGTTGAATGACTGCAGCTTCAGTGCTCAGTGCAATAGGCGCCCTTTTTTGCTTTTTGAGGTTCTGGGGCCATCTAAGAGAGGAGTGGTTGTTACCACTTATTGGAATTTTTGCCCATATTTCCAGCCTGCTAGATTACCAGAAATTTCTAGGGGATAATTCCCTAATGAAAGGTGAATTGAAATCAGTTGATACTGATTTCAGAGTGACTATGTTCAGGCGATTTTAGGATTTTCGCCTGGTTGTATCTGTCAGGTATTGATCTGAATGAATGCTTAAGATCTTGTCATGTGGAGTTGCCAAGAAAATAAGGGCATCTGATAGTAATTAATTATCAGGTGTACCACTTGGGATTGGTCAGTTTTCATCACTGACTGATTGAGAATGTAAGTAGTAAGTTGTGAGCCAAGTGATGCCGCCTGCAACTAGTGAATCGATCAGTTGGTTTGTGACCTGCCTTAATGGGTAACAAGTCTCATTACCTAAGCATGTCGCTAGCCAAATATGGTTGGTTTGCTTGGATTGAGAGGAAAATGTTAGGGACACGAGTTTCTGACTCTTTACATTATAGGTCTTGAGGATATCCAATGCTTGAATCCTAGCCAGGATGGGGAAGACCATTGCTGCTGAGACAAGGATGGGTGAATCAAAGGCAACAGCTGCCATTTCTTTGAAGAGGTGTCAACCAAGGGTTTGATGACTGAGTCCCCACAATAATTCCCTATAATTTACTTATAATAAGAACAAGTTATTTAGTTCAAAAGTTCTATAGTTATATATTTTTCATCTGGTATATAAGTTAAGTAGCAAACTTAATCAGCTTTCAATTGTTCTATTATTCTCAAGGATATTATTGCTGTGTGCAATTATTGGGAGACTCTTTAAGGAAGAGAGTAAAGATCTGAGCGGGGATCTTGAGAAGAAGAGGAAACAATAGCAGATTGCTGCTGACTGTGTGTCAAACCAGAAAGACTGTCGCCAGGGAATCTCAGAGAAGATTGGGTTGGACAGTATGAGGGAATAAATCCTTATTTTGAGACATTTCAAGTATTTTGAGTGGAAATACTGGCCAAGCATTGTGCCGAGATCTAAGAATTCCATTCAACTACGGATAATAGTCATTATATTATTATCAACTGTTAATATCAAATACTATACAATGCGGACAAATTGCACAAGAACTGAACCTGTGCAAGTAATAAGTTTATAGGGGTTATTGTTGAATAATAACCAGACCATTAATTTCTTACAATTGGTGCTCACTAAAGGGGAGTAGTTGAGTAGAAGAACTTAGAAGGATGTCATATAAAGATGAGTTGAGAAAACTATGGATGTAGTTAGCCACCGTTAATAGAATGCCCTAAACTCAGAGGATAATTGAGAATTCACAGCTTTGGAAGAACGAATCGCCAAGATGGAGGAAGGGATTGTTATTGTCATAAGTTTTAGGAATGAGTTACTTGGAAAAGTAACTTCCTTAAAGAAAGAAGGGGAATTATTTTGAGAGGTTTATATCTGAAAACAGAGTGGGAAGCGGATTGCGTTCATTTGAGAAAATTCCGTGCTGATATAGAGCGACTGATCAAGCAGTTCAAGGAGCTAAAGACTCAAAAATGCAATTGTTAGCCATTTGTGGCAAGTGATGCTGAAGAAAGAAGTCCTCATACAATAATTGGGAAGTTGAATACCCCAAGAAACATGCCGCATGCTTTTACTGCCATTTCAGAGATGATGTCCAAAGACACTCCTTAAGTGAGCTGAGTGGCTGAACCTAGAGAATCGGCTAGAGATACCTCAGAGGAATTTGAAACAACATGGAAATTGCTGTCGTTCCATCAGGATAACGCCCCAGAATTTTTCTGACTGTTTGATATGACCATGTATGGCTATGGTGATCGTCAAAAGGCGTTGACAGTCATGAATTGCCTAGACACTGACTGTCAAATCTTAGTGTTACCCACCTGGAGGGGGACAGCTGGTCATATGCAGAGGCCATGGTGGACATAATGAAGTATTTAGGAGTATGATGCACATGTCAAAGATCAAACAGGAGTTTATAGGCATCCAGTTCCATAAAGACGAGTCTTTAACAAGCTTCACGGATTGGTTCTACTAGTAGTCGCAAATCCTGGTTGGAGCGAAGGTAATGGATGACTTTGATGCCAGAATCACATTACAAGTGTTTCTTTAGCCCTATCGTGATTTGCACTGCATGATGTCTTCCATATTCACAACAGAAATTACTACCTCTCAAATGGTAGTAATTTGAAAATTTTGGGAGAAACCTTTGATGCCCCAAACATAAGTTTCAAATTCAATCCAGTGTGCAATTAAAATCCCACAAAGGGGAACAAAGGTGTTAAAGAGACGAACAACCAAACCGTGCCAGGGAATAAGCCCAAAGAATCCAGACGGATGAATAAGAAAGAAAAGGTGAGATACTAATGCGTTGGGAAGTGACATGTCGCTGTGCACTGCAAGAAGCCAAAGGATCAAATCAACGTTGTCCAATCGAAAGAGTCTGCTTCCACTTAAGGAATCAGGAAAATGACCCACAGCATAGACAGGGAACAGTCTAGAGCTTCAGAGAGGCCTGTTCCTCCTGACATCATGACAGAGGAAATTGATATCAGTGATCTATTTGTGGACAAAGATGTACATGATCAACTGTATCAAGTGGTCAATTTGGCATAAATGCAGTGACCAGATCCAGGGAAAAAGCAATTGACCCCGAGATAATCAAGGAGATTGCCCAGCCATATGCCTGACAACTGGCAGACAAGATTTGAGCTGCCGAGAATACTGATGAATTGTTTAAAGTCCAATTAGATGAGGCAAACCTGCCAATTCCCTCAGCATGATAAAGGAATCATTTCCTAATTTATTGGTGCAAATCATTCACACCCTTGATTCAGCTAATAATGCTGCTATACACTCAGTAAACACTATCTTACAATACTCTGAGTGTAAGTATATAGACATACAAGTGAATTGAGTATGGGTGAGGGTGATTATCAACAGTGGAGCGCCCATTAACAATATCTTGACCAATCTGGTAAAGAACATGAAGATTTCACCTGACTTGGAGCACAAGAAGAAGTATGGGACAGATGGGCCAAATAACACCATCTCATGTGGAGCGTATAGCACTTTACCACTATGATTTGGGTCCTTGGTGGTATCTTCACCAGCAATAGTTTTGGCCAACCAAAACTATGACATTCTGATTAGTACAGAATTTCTACACAAGTACAGAGTTAAATGTAACTATGAGGATAATACGTTAACCATAGTGGGTCAGACGTTATCATTAGTATATCAGAAAAATGGGGAAGCTACACTGAATAGGAGAAACAACTTTATCAATTTAATATACAATGATTTTATTGTCCCAATTTGATACCAATTTGTTGGATAGAGGTGACGAGAAATGCCGATGGAAATCCCTAGAGAAAAGGTGAATTCTACTGAGGATCAAGAATGAGTAGACCATACTGCCAGGATCGCAGATGATAGTTGACACCAGGTTGACATTAAAGATATCTGAGTTGTTTAGGGAGTTCTAAGCCCCTGGAAGAAGTCCAGAGTAGAGCCTTGGGTGGCTCCTGGGATAATAATGCTGGGCCATGGAGAAATTCAAGTTCTCCTGGCGAATTTAAGTGAAAAACCGATGAAGATCAGGAAGAATATAATCACATTTTTTCATCTAACACCAACAGTAAAATTGAGGAGTTTCCACGATTCTGGGACTCTCAATGAGATGTGATTACCTACCAGGGTAACTGAGATTATCAACCTATTGGTTGATCAAGAGCAACTCACTGATCTGACAGAAGGCCAAAAAGAGGAGGTGCTCAAATTGTTCAAAAAAGTATTGGGAAGTATTCTCTCAGGATGACCATGATTTGAGATATGCAAGAGATGTGATCCACAAGGTTGACACAGGGGAAAATTTGCCAATCAGGATGAGACTAATTTGATGGTCAAAAGCAGCTGAAGCGGTAGTGGAAGATGAAATCAGCTAACTAGTGAAGCATGGGCTTCTAGTTCTGTTATCAAGTCCTTGGGCGAGTCCAATTATAATCATGAAGAAAAAGGATGGCCCCAATCAGGTGGTGATCAACTACAAAAAGCTGAATAAGATTTTGAAGAAGGATTCATATCCCCTAACAAGAACTTATGATGCACTATATTGTTGTGAGAAGCGAAGTATTTCTCTGCGATGAATCTGATTTCAGGGTATTGGCAAATCTATTTGCCAAAAGAATACCAAAAAAATGCGCAATTATTACTGCACAGGGGCTATAGCAACAGATGAGGATGCCCCAGGGTCTATGCAATGCGCCTGTAATGTTCCAGAGGGCTATAGATGGTATACTGAGCGATTTGAAGTTGTTGTGCATCCTGGTGTACTTGGACCATATCAATGTGTTCAGTAGGACGTTTACTGACCATTTACACCACTTGGAAAAAGTATTCAAAAGACTGTCCATGGCCAACCTGAAGATTAAGCTGAGGAAGTTTCAATTCTTCAAGAAAGAGTTGAAATATCTGAGATTCGTGATCAACTCTAGTGGATTGCAGCTGCAAGCCCAGAAGATCAAAGCCATAGAGTGAATGTCTGTGCCAAAGAGTGTCCGAGATATCCAAGTGTTCCTTGGAATGGTCAGATACTACAGAAGATTTATTTGGGATTTTGCCAGAATTGTCAAACCCTTATTTATCTGTTGAAGGATCAGAGAAAGGATTCATATGAAATGAAGAAGAGCAGGAATCCTTTGGTGAGTTATGTCAGTACCTAATAGATTCTCCAATTATAAAATATCTGAATTTTGATCGAGAGTTTATTATGAAAACTAATGCTTCATTGACAGCAATCAACACTGTACTAAGACAAGTAGATGAAAAAGGGGCAAACATCCAGTGGCGTATGTGAGCCAGACACTCTCAGCTTCTGAGAGGAAATACACCGTAACTGAGCATGAATGCCTTATGTTCATTTACGCCTGTAAGAAGTTTCAGGTGTACATCCATGGAATGCACTTTAAAGTGGTAATGGACACTCCTTGTTGCGTGGCTTCACAATTTGCGAGAACCAGAAGAATGACTGGCCCAATGAGCACTTAAGATACAGGCTTACAATTACAAGATAGTCCTCTGAGTGGGGGCTTCTCACCAGAATGCAGATGGCTTATCACGGTTACCAATGGTCCAGATGGTATACGCACAGGCTGATGAGTTATTCCAAAGAATGGTCGATTGAGAAATCAGGAATGAGCCCTGGAAATCCAGATGCTCTTTGAAAAGCAATGGAAAACACTGAGACAATGGATGGACTAGTTTTTAAGACGATCAATGGGAAGCAGTTACTTTTCCGAAGCCTTTGGAAAGAGCAACTATTGTTCAAGCTGGTAATATGGTTGTCAGGCATGGAGGCCTGTGAAAAAACAACCAATCATATTTGCCAGTACTACTACTGGGAGTCAATCAACTATGATGTCGCCAACTATCTAGCTTGCTGCATGGAGTGCCAGCGCACAAGCCACATAAGAGTACAACTGTATACTGACTGGTCCGCCTTGGATTTGCCTGGCATATGGTGTCCATTGATGTGATGGGACCAAAGATAATGAGCACAGGTGGAATCAAGTACATAATAGTGGCTATTATTCATCTGACAAGATGGGTTGAGACAAAGGCCCTGGCGAAAGTAGACACTACCAGCACTGCGAAGCTCACCTGGATCAAGTAGTATATTGACATGGATGCCTGCAGGTCATGCTTAGCGATAATGGGACAAACTTCACATCTCATGTAATCCTGCAACTGAATGAGATAATGGGGATCAGAGGAGTCATGTCTGTACCCTACTTGCTGGAGACAAACGGACTGATAGAACAAGTGAATGGAATGCTGGCCACGACGCTGAGGAAGCTGGTCACAGGAAGAACTTCTGTGTGGGGAACATACCTGAGTTTGGTGACGTTCGCCTACAATATCAGTCATCATATGACACCGTAAAAAACGCCGTTTGAGTAGCTATACAGGAGGAAGGCGGTTTTCCGCCGATTTTATATTCAGTGGTGGAACAACATTGGGGATGAGTGCTGAACAGTAATTGAACCAACTGACAAATATCCTTATCAAGATGTAATTACAAGCATCTAATACTACATTGAAAAAAGGTATGAGAAAGATTGATGGACAATAAGAACCAACTGGCCTTAACAGAATATCAAATAGGCAAATGAGTTGCCTATTGCAATATGCATGGTTTCAGGAGAAGAAACAAACTGTATGCATTGTGGTCATGTCTGTTTGAGATTATTGCGAAGATGCCGACTGACGCCTACTCCATCAAGAATCTCTTGGATAGAAGAGTTGTAGATTGATCTCATGATAAGTATTTGAAGTGATGGATTGATGAAAAAAACAAAGGAATTCCTGAAGGACCGATTAACCATTAAGTTGGTCATGTCCAGATGACTAGGTCAAGTCCGAGAAAAGGATCTCTGAACCATAGAAAACTGGTAGGATTAAGAATACCTAGGACCCAGTTTGGGGGAAAAATAAAGATGGATGGACTGCTGAACTGAAACAAGGTCAAGTCCCATGGAGAAAAGAAAAAATAAAATATATATAAAAGATATTGGAAAAATATAAACAGCAGAGAAAAAACTGATATATTTTCATAAATTTCATTTTTATTGATTATCCTTGATATGAGGATGATTCCACCTATGTCGCCTCTTGGGGGAGGGAGGATGAATCGCAGTAGGAATGTTTAACACGTTGAAATCCATGTGAGATTGGATGCTAACAAGGGATAGAAATAAATGAAACCAAGTTCTTTGAGTGAATGCAGAGCCCTGCAAGAAAGCGACTAGGGGAAGGGAAATTGAGATGTTAAAAGAAGCCAATCGTGAAACCCTAGAGTAGAGAGGGAAGCAACAGTATAGAAAAAGGGCAGTCAGCGAATAACCCCAAGTAATCTGATATGGTACCAGAGCTAAATGATTAGTCTTGAGCGCCTGCCAATGGGCTTTGTCAAGAACACTGGACATATGAGCTGGCAGCGAACAAGGGATACTAGATGGGGGTTTTGCTGAATCATGCCCCTATTAAAGCCATCAGTAGAAGATACCGATGGGATGCGCCAGAAATGGGATAGTTGTGCAAGGAGTGAATGGCATCCTGTAAGAAATGACTACGGGCTTCTTGGAAGCTGAAGCTTAAGGAACGATGGAACCTTAGAGAGACTGGAAGCTTCATGGACTAACTTTGATGAACTTGGCCGGCAAAGCAAAGAATATAAGCAGCAATATCCTGATCTAGAATGTTTTTGAGATTGGAGGGATTCAGCGCTAGGGATAAAGTCTTGGTGACTTGGGTCCATGATTTGGTGTAGGGAAGTTTGAAATGAATACTGTTGCTGATGGTGAGTATGGTAGCTAATACAGCAGGTTTTATAGTATTGTCCGAGTTGGAAGAGGAACTCAGGAAGCAAGTCTGACCAAGCAAGAAAGGAGCGTACAAGAGTGAAGGGCATAATTTCAGGAGAATTCACAGTGCTTGGCACATCTGCAAAAGGAGCTGAATTCAGAAGAGTTTTTAAATTAACTCTGGAATTGATGATAGAGGAAGAATTGGCCAAGAGTCGATTGAGACAATTGCTAGCCTGGTTTCAGAAGGGTTGGTTACTGTTTTTGGTAATTTGACGGAAGGACCAGCTTCTGGTGCCAGACTAGGCTTATGAGTCCTGGAAGGACCATAGAAGAGGTTCCAGTGCGCATCCTGACTCATCTGCTGGAAGAGCCAAAGATCTTGATCAGACAAACTGTTTAGTAGCTGTTGGTACTGTGACTCGGAATTTGACATAGGAGCTGGATGTGAGGGGAAATGTCAGACTTGTATGGAAGTCAACATTATGCACTCTACAATCCATTAAGCTCCGATTTAGAGAAATTAATATTAAAATTAATGAGATAAGGTCTTCAGAGATGAATGAAAAATGATATGTGCTAAGAGGTTGTTAAGAGAATATAACAAGGGCAAACATAATAGAGCATTCTTAATTGTGCCACAAAACGAACATCAACAGCAAGAGTCTCCTGTATAGGATGAGGAGAAAATCAGAAAAGATAGGACGCAGGTCCAAAAATCCTGAAAATGCCAGCAGGTCATATGCCCTGATGGGGGAAAATCAAACCTGGGACTAATATCATCATGAGTAAATCAATCAGCCCGGTATGACAGTATATTGTGGGGACCGCGCTCTGAGTAGGTGAGAGCGAGGAGGAAGAGGAAGAGAGCCACACTCTGAAGGTCATCCTGAGCAGCATTTAGTATTGGGGATCATACTCCACTTGAGCCAATGAAGTATTCAACTGAGTGTCCAAAGTGGTGCTCTCATGCCCTGGTCCTTTTCTCGCTGGAAATCTAGGCAGGATGGGGATGTGTTGGGATTTTTGCCCATATTCCCAGCCTGCTAGATTACCAGGAATCACTAGGGGATAGTTCCCTAATGTGAGGTGAATTGGAAATCGGTTGACCCTGATTTTAGAGTAACTATGTTCAGGGTATTTTAGGATATTCGCCTGGTCATATCCATTGGGGATCGATCCAAAAAAATGCTTAAGATCTCATTGGGCAGTGTTGCTGACAAAATAGAGGCATCTGATAGCAATTAACTATCAGGTGTACTGATTGGGATTGGTCAGGTTTCATCACTGACAGATTGGGAATGTAAATAGTAAGTTGCGAGGCAAGAGATGCCGCCTGTATATAGCAAATTGATCAGTTGGTTTGTGACCTGCCTTAATGGGTAACAAGTCTCATTACCTAAGCAGGTCGCTAGCCAAATATGGTTGGTTCACTTGGATCAAGAGGAAAACGTTAGGGCACATTTTCTGACTCTTTCCGTTTTAGGTATTAAGGATGTCCAAAGATGGAATCCTACCTAGGATGGGGAAGACCACCGCTGCTGAGATGAGGGTGGATGATTCAGTGGCAATGGCTGCTGTTTCATAGAAGAGGTGTCAACTGAGGGTTAGATGACCAAATCCTCACAATAAATTCCCTATAATTTACTTATAGTAAAAACAAGTTATATAGTTCAAAAGTTCTATAGTTATATAGTTTTCATCTGGTATATAGTTTAAGTAGTAAACTTTATCAGCTTTCAATTGTTCTATTATTCTCAAGGATATTGTTGCTGTGTGCGATAATTGGGAGACTCTTTAAGGAAAAGAGTAAAGATCTGAGCGGGGATCTTGAGAAGAAGAGGAAACAATAGCAGATTGCTGCTGACTATGTGTCAAACCAGAAAGACTGTCGCCAGGGAATCTCAGAGAAGATTGGGTTGGACAGTATGAGGGAACAAATCCTTATTTTGAGACATTTCAAGTATTTTGAGTGGAAATACTGGCCAAGCATTGTGCCGAGATCTAAGAATTCCATTCAACTATGGATAATAGTCGTTGTACTATTATCAACTGATAATATCAAATACTATACAATATGGACAATTGCAAAAGAACTGAACCTGTGCAAATAATAAGTTTATAGGGGTTATTGGCTGAATAATAACCAGACCCATAAATTATTACACCACCTTTATATGCACTCTTGAGATTAAGACCATAAATTGCTTTCAGGCGTAGTTCACCACTAGACACTTTTTCTAGGTGACCATATAATTCCGTTAATGTCCATTCATCACTTGACTGTAATTTAATATGGTAAAATTTACTCCTTCATTGTAAGCTGGGACAACACAGCCCCTACGGTGGTAAGAAATATGTTCATCTAAATTTGAAAAGTGTATTGAAAATTGGATATATTGATATTGGCACTGAGGTGAGACAGGTCCAGAGCTGGTTAAATGCCAGCAGGCAGGTCAGCATCATTTTTGATTGAGTACCTTTTTTCAGCAGATGGGATAATGGTTCCCATATCTTACTAAATTTTTATATAAATTGCCTTTAGTAACTAACAATCACCAAATAAAAACTAGATGTTATTATTACTGGTCGGCATCCTCATCTTTTTTATATCTACTACATTGGCCAGCTGCAGTCGTAAGCCCTTTTTGTTAATAATGAATTTAAGGTACTCAAGCTGTCTCTGAAAAAGTAGCATTTTTGAGGCTTGTTTTAAATTGTTGGCAGTGAGTCAGCGGAAGACTTACTCTAAGTGCTGCAAATATTTGCCAAACGTCCTTCAAAATTGTAATATCATTTAAATAAATCAAAATTCATGAGAACAAAAAATCTCCTATTATGCTCTCCATTGACTGTTGGAATGTGACTGGGGGCGTTGCATAGCCCTTACGGCATTTATATGAGCTGGAACAGCCCTTGCATCTTTATAGTGGTTCACTTTTATTACTCTTCCCGCAGCAGCTCTATCTTCCAGTAATTGGATATCAAATCAATGTTGGAAAAGTATTTAGCTTATCTGAACCAGTCAAGTGCATTGTCAATTTGGTGAAGAAGGTATAAGTCCTTCATTGTGATGTTGTTGAGGCAACATTAATTGATTACCATTCAAATTGACCCATCCTTCTTTTTCACTAATAGTACTGGCGACGCACACAGACTCTTTTATGGTACTAGCTGCCTCTCTGTACTATCTGGTTAAATTCTCCATTGACTACTTCATCCCGCTGTCCTGGACCAGCAGATAGTGTGAAGTCAGATTGGTGGGTGGATATCATTTTAATATGTGTAGCATAAACTCAGAACATACCCAATTAAAGTCGTCAGTCATGAGAATTTGCTTATATTTCTCAAAATAAGCCATATCTTGGTAATTCTTCACATCTGATAGGCCAGCAAGTGACTAGCAGGGTCTTACCAAGTGGATGGCCTCACAGTTTTGTTCCTTCAACTCAAACTTTATATCGTCCTGAACAAATATATGTCCTTCACCACTTTTGTTGGTAGGAAGTGCAAGAAAGCATTGAGTTGGTGTCGCTTTACCTGAATTGTGTATGAGTGAAGGTTAGTTAACAGTACGCTGATCTACCCATGGTCTGGGAGAATGAGCCCAGGTGCTACGATTGGTTTATGGTGGGAGCATTTGAAGGATTCAAACACTTCGCCATATAATCCCAAGTGGTATCTGCAGGTTGATGTCAATCTTCACTATAACCTGCTGGTCAGGTGACATAATCAGTTATTTATTTGCCCTCAGCCAAATGTCATTCAATTCAGATATTTGATGCAGTAGTCTAGTTTGGCCGCGCCCTTTCTGATATATGATGGGTATGATCCCATCCTTTAAGCCCATATTCACAAAAAGTAAAAAGTTGCTTTTACATATGCTGGTGTACCTACTGATAATACATTGGCAAGTTCTGACTGAGAATCTTCATTTATTTTACTCAAAATCAGACTTTAGACTGTACTTCCTCCTAAAAAAGTTCTTGTTAGTATATCATAATGGGTGTTTGGTAAGATAATGGCAGTGGCCGGCATGACATTTGAACTGAACCTAAGGGCAGCGCGCTGTAAGACCCTAGCAAGGCGGAAGAACTGAGCCCCTCAGTTACATTTCCCTGTAATGATTTATACTGGCGATAACACCAGTTTATTGACTAGCATGGTCATTACATATCTATGGGGATATGCTGTTTACTAAAGCTTAGACTCAAGCTTTTCCTATGCTATCAATTTAAGTACACTTGAATAATAAGAGTCATTTGTATTTAATGAATGTACACTAAGCTTGTCAGCTTGGCCCAAATAAGACTTCAGATCATCGCATAGCAGAGGATCAATTTTCTTTAACTCACTGAGGGGAATGGATATGTTGACTTTTTCCAATCTGGGCATGACGCTGGAGGTAACTGGTAAATTGTGCTGCTCCAGCTGTTGCACATAGGGTTTCGCCACCACTTCAGCCACTTGGTCTATGCAATTCTCTCGATGCAAGTGGGTGGTGACTGTTAATACGTTGTTGACCACAATAAGCTAGAGGATCAAAGGTGTCATATTGTCAAGGGGTTATCTAGGTATATTTAGAGATACAGAGGATGTGAAAAATCCCATTTATATATGCCCATTCTTTTCCCTGATCTTCAGTTCCCTCTACTCCCACATGATGCACCTTTGGGCTTGGATACTTTGGCGGTGAACTGACTCACATAATGACCTTTTACACCACACTGATGGCAGATGATAAGGCAGATGGTGGAACTTCTGGGTTCATTTGCAATCAGTCAGACCTCCTAAGTGTTTTTTTGGAGAAGTTTACCTGGAACTTCAAAGTTCTCATGGTATCCTTTGTTGGGTACATCAAAGGTTGTGGTTCAGCGATTGAGTAATTTACATCTGCGATTGTTGTAGTCAACATCCAACATGGGTAGAATGACCTGTCATAGATCTTTATATGTCTCAGAAGCGTTCCAAAGGGCGAGTTAGGCGTCAAAAGTATTCATTACCTTCACTATATAACACTTGGGCTTCAAGAAAAAAGTGTTCAGCAAACTTTAGAATTAGCTCATGCTTCTAAGATTGGTATTGATATTGAAATTTTTTTGGGTAGTCTTCATATCCTTTATACCTAACTCTTTAAAAATGAAGATTTTCAGTTTTTGTAGGACAGCCCAGTCTTTCTGATTTTGGGAATAACTAACTCCTGGCTTTTCAGATATAGAAAGTTCATCAAGGTCACAAGTTTGGTCTTGTCACTAGCACCATCCATACTGTTTCAAATAGTGACAATAAGGTTCAGATGTTTCCCTTTTTGTCAAACTTTGTCAGAATGATAGGGTCAACCCTAATTATGCTGACATTCTTGGTAGCTCAGCTGAAACTTCATGTAGCAGGTGGTTGATCCGCCCCGCTGGTTCTGGTGCCAAAATTCAGACGAGATGATGCAGAGGACCTGTAGACAGGCGTAGGACGATCTGGTGTTTTGTCATGGTGTTTAGGGGCAGCTGAGGTATTTGATAAGGGTTTATGGGATGGCAATCTGGTTCAGTCTATTGGGTGTAGGTATTAATATCAAAACTGCTGGAATAAATTCCCAGGGAAGCATTATCGTTTTCAGACTCAGAGTCATTTTGTCTTGATATGTGCACATGGATGAAAAAATCCCTTGACTTTCAGGCGGTAGGCCCTTGACAGCATCTGAAGAGGTCTCACGGATTTCTCCCTGGAATAAATCTAACTTGTCAGTCAGATAATAGCACCCATTCTGCAATTTTTGCTTGACTTCTGATAGTCAAATTTTTCTGTATTAAGTCAGGCCTTCAGGGCGCCATTTTCCTTGGTGTGTTAGATATGTCTTGATCCTTAAGTCTGAGCCATGTCATCCAGCATTTTAATTTCCCCATATAAGCAGTTCAAGGTTTGGATGTCACTGGTAAGACTCCCTTCAAGGACTGTAAAGTCTGTTCTGTATGGCGTCAGTGTTAAATCAGAGGTCCTAGAGTTGATTATGGTAAACAATCACCGCATTTTATAGGCGGCTAAGCAGCTGGTTCAGTTCTTCTACCAGCTGTCAGATGGTGTGGTCTGTCTGAGTGTTGGCCTCCTGGTCCGTGGCCTTTGCTGCTACATGTCGCTATACTTACTTTTTTAGATATTCCTTGACTTGCCAACACTGGTGAGTTATGTCAGTCAACCATTGGGTTGGCGCCCCATGATGATCCAGTATCTCCCCAGGAATTCATGACAAATTCTGTTTAATTGGTCATCCAGTTCATCTACATGGCAATTGGCTTTGCCTTCTTGACTCTGATTGTTATGCACAACTGCATGAACTTCTTAGAAGGTACAAGCTATCAATCAGCCAGCAACTGTATATTCCAATTCTAAGCCTCTGCAAACACAATCAGTCATCTGACCTTGATATTTTGTCAAACGAAGTTCCAAAAGGAATAAAGGATTGACATTTAGATGTACTTGGCAATCATTTTGATAACCTGAGCCTGGGTAGCGATCTTTTTGGTTACGTAGGCATTGTCTATTCCAGGAATAGCCAATACTTCACATAATGGTAGTCTTGATTTGATAGGATCTGAACATCACTAAGTGTTCCACATTGAGCGCTTTGGCAGAAAGGTGGTAACTGCAGAGGAGCCACTCCATTATCCCTTGACAAGCTCAGGGGCATATTGACCATCTGATCAGAGACTGAAAGCCATCTGTAGCACTAGGATGAGTTACATGGTAGGAACATTGTTCTTTATGTCAGAACTTTTATGGAGGAAATGGTATCAAATCTGTTTTTAGTATTTATGGGTTGGGACACTTGTCTTTAAAGTTAATGGCGAAGCAAATGATGTCTTGAATCATAATGATATATTTTGAAGTCTTTTATGGTGTTATTGAAAGCTTAAAATTGAGCACCAGAATGTTGCAATCAGTGTTACAACTAGAGAAGATCTGCACAGATAACGTTGCACGCAAACAAATATGACTGTATAAGGATAGTATACCATGAAATAAACGTAAAGATTGCTACAAAAAATATGCATTTGTTGAAAATAAGTGCTTAAATCCATTGCAGTCTCGTTGGGTACTGCTATCAGTATAGATCCTTCTTAGTAAAAGCTAAAGGTTTACAATGAATTTGATATCCTTATTATTCATACCACATTTGTACCTGTTCTAATACACATCCTCTCATAATATGCACCAAGGCCTCTTGGAGATATTTGGTGAATCAGTCTTCTTTACAATGCCCTAATCTTCCTACATTTCCGTTTTTGGTCCAGTGATGGATTGTAAACATTGTTGTGAGGATTTGGCCTGAGATTGGGTACATCCCCTGAGTAGAATGATCGTTGGTTGGTAGGATCATGTGTGGTAGATTTGTTTTTGTAAATTCTAGTGTAAAAATTTATAAGTTTCCTGATTATTCTCGGCCAATAAACCCTATATAAATATCAATTGCACAGGTTTGGGTTTTGTGCAATTCTCCATGTTGTATAGTAGTTGATGTAATGATTTGATAATAGTATGGCGACTATTATTCATAGTTGAATGAAAGTATTAGATTTCAGTCCAACGCTCAGCAAGTATTTCCTCTTAAAAATCTTATGATGTCTTAAATAGTAATTTTCTATTGTACGCCTGACTCAATCTACTCTTAGATCCCTGTTTACAGTTTCTCTTTATGACACACAGTTGGCAGCAACCCCAGATTTGATTCAGCTTCTTCTCTGGATCCCCACTCAGATCCTTACTATTTATTGTAAATCTTCTCCCAATTATTGAACACAGCAATAATATCCCTGAGAAAGAATAGAACTAATAAATTCTATTAAAGTTTACTAAGCTAATACTCTAGTAAAAGTGATCTGATAATTTGTGATATGGTAAATTATGATCTGGAAAATTATGATTATTTTATTAGCTAATTCTAGAGAATTTATAGTGGGGAATTTGGCGCCCAACCATCAGTTGGCACCTCCTCGATGAAATGGCAGCCATTGCCATTGAATTACCCATACTCATCTCAACAGCGATGGTCTTCTCTATCCTGGATAGGATTATGTCTTTGAACATCCTTGAGACCTAAAACGGAAAGAGTTGAAAACGTGTCCCTAACATTTTCCTCTCAATCCAATTGAACCAACAATATTTGGCAAGCGACCTTCTTAGGTTAGGACTTTTTACCCATTAAGGAAGGTCGCAAACCAACTGATTGATTACCTAGTTGCAGGCAGCATCACTCAACTTGCAACTTACTCCTTAAATTCCCAATTGGTCGCTGATGAAACCTGACTGATCCCAATAAGTAAACCTGATAGTTAATCAATTATCAGATGCCCCTATTTTGTTGAAAACTCTGCCCAACGAGATCTTAAGCATTAATACAGATCAATCCCAAATGGATCTGACTAGGCGAATAACCTAAAATCCTCCAAACATAGTTACCCCAAAATAAGAGTTAACCAATATTTAATTTACCTCGCATCAGGGAATTATCCCCTAGCAATCCCTGATAATTTAGCCAGCTGGAAATATGGGCAAAAATCCCAACACATCCACCCTCTTGCATAGATTTCCAGCAAGAAAAGGACAGGGGCAGGAGAACACTGCTTTGGAAACTTGGTCAAATACTTCATTTGCTCAAGTGGAATATGATTATCAGTACTCGACGCTGCTTAGGAAGACAATCAACATGCAGCTCTCTTTCTCTTCCTCCTCACTACCACCTACTCAGAGTATGTTCCTCACAACCTTCTGTCATTCTAGGATAATTGATTTACCTGTGACAATATTAATTCCAGGTTTCAGTTTTCCCCCTGTCATGGCATATGACCCACTGTCATATTAAGGATTCTTGGTCCAAAGTCCTCAATTTCCTGATTTTCTCCTCATCCTTGACAGGAGACTCTTGTCATTTATGTTCTTTTCATGGCCCAATTAGGAGTGCTCATTTATGTTCGCCCTTGTTATTTTCTTCTCATAACCTTTTGTTTCATATCATTCTTTATTCTTCTCTAGAGAGCTTATCCCATTAATTTTGAGATTAATTTCTCCAAAATTGGAACTTAATTGATTTCAGAGTGCATAATGTTTATTTATTTATTTGAGGCAAGCTGACCAGGGGACGGACATTACTGAAATAGAGAAAGTATTGACATGAAACCTGAGCAGGGTCAACTCTGTCGTAGAAAGTTTTTTTTCACCTCCGGATCAGGACTCAGATTTTTCTGGTTATGTCATGGGTAAGGTTTTCGTGTTATTATACCTACTAACCGCCAATAGCTTTCTTCAGCTGGCACCCCGATTGTTGTGCGAAGGGCGGGAATCAAACCCAGAGTGCATAATGTTGACTATCATATAAGTCCAACATCCCCCTTCTTGTCCAGCTCATATATGTCAAATTCCGAATTGTGGTACCAACAGCTGCTCAATAGTTTGTCTGATCAAAATCTTCAGCTCTTCCAAAGGATGAGTTTTTCTGCGTGATAGAACCTTTCTATGGTCCTTCCAGGACGCATACTCCTAGTCAAGTACCAGTGGCTAGACCTCCATGCTATTACCAGAAACAGTAACCAACCCCGCTGAAACCAGGTTAGCAATAATCTCGAATGACTTGTAGCCAATTATTCCTCTGTAATCAATTCCAGAGTTAAATTTCGAGACTTTCCTGGATTAAGCTCCTTTTTCAGGTACTCCTAACATCACATCAAACCTTTGAAGTAATGCCCTTTGCTCTCAAGCATTCATTCCTCGCTGGATTGGACTTGCTTCCAGAGTTCCTCTTCCAACTCAGTCAAAATTACAAGACAGTAGTCTTGGCCACCAAACTCACCATCAGAAACAGCATACATCTTGAACTCCCATATGCAGAATTAAGGGCCCAAGTCACTTAGTCTTTGTCCATAGCTCTGAATTCTTCCAATCTTGAAAACAACCTAGATTGGGATATCTCAGCCTATGCTCTTTGCTTTGCCGGCAAAGTTCTTTAAAGTTGGGACATGAAGCTTCCAGCCTCTCTCAGTTTACATAGCTCTTTCTGCTTCACCTTCTGAGAAGCTTGTAGTCATCGCTTGCAGGATGCCATTCGCTTCTTGCACAACTATCTCATTTCTGGAACATCCCATTGGTATCTTCCACTGATAGCTTTTACAGGGGAAATGATTTGGCAACCATCATCTAGTATCCCTTGTTTGTTGCCAGCCCATATGTCCAGTGCTCTTGACGAAGCCCATTGGCAAGTGCCCAAGACCAATCCTCCAGCTCTGGTACCATATTAGGATTACTTGAGGTTATTTGCCAACTGCCTCTTTATATTCTGTTGCTTCCCTCACCACTCTGGGGTATTTTATTTAGCTTCTTCTGACATCTCAAATTCCCTTCCCTAGTTAATTTCTCGCAGGGATCTGCATATGCTCAATGAACTTGGTTTCATGTAGGTCTAGCCCTCTCTAGCGTCTGATCTCACAAGGATTTCAACAGGTTATTTATTCCTACTGCGTTCCATCCTCCCTTCCCGAAGAGGCAACATAGGCGAAATCATCCCCAAATTGAGGATAATCAATAAAAAATAAAAAAATATAAAAATATATTGGTCTTTCTATGAAGTTTCTATTCACCTTTTTTTATAATAATTTTACAAACAAATATTTTTTTCTTCTTTTTTTTATGATATTTGACCTTGTTTCAGTTCAGCGGTCCATCTTTTTATTTTATTCCTCCAAAATGGATCCTAGGTATACTTAGACCTACCAGTTTTCTTTAGTTTAGAGGTCTTACTATTTTAAGACTTAACCATCTAGATTGGTTCAGAGGTCCTTTTTTGTACTTGACCAAATTATTAGGACATAACCAACTTAAGGTTCAGCGGTCCTTCAGGAACTCTTTTATTATTTTTTCCTCGATCCATTGCTTTAAATACTTAGCATAGATTCAATTTACTACCCTTCCATCCAAGAGGTTCTTGATGGATAAGCATCCGCCTCTATATTAGCGATAATCTCAAATGGACCTGACCACAACATTCAATTTGTTTTTTCTCCTGAAAATATGCATATCATAATAGGCATCTCTTTACCTATTCAGTATTCTGATAAGGCTGGTCAGTTCTTATCGTCTGTCATTTTTGCTTTTATCCTTTTCTTCAAAGTAGTATTGAATGATTGCAATTGCATTTTGATCAGTATATTTTTATCAATCAGTTCAGGTACTGCTCAGCACTCATCCCCAATGTTGGTTCCACCAATCAATATAAGATTGGCGGCAACATGCCTTCCTCCCATATAGCAATTCAAATGGCATTTTTCCCATTGCAGTATGATGACTGATATTGTAGTCAAATGTCACTAAACTCATGTATGTTCCCCACACAGAAGTTTTTCCTGTGACCAGCTTCCTCAGCGTCATGGCCAGTATTCCATTCACTTGTTCTATCAGTCTGTTTGTCTCCAGCCAGTAGGGTACAGACATGACTCCTCTGATCCCCATTATTTTAATTAACTGTGGGATCACATGAGACATAAAATTTGTCCCATTATCACTCAGCAGGACTTGCGGGCCTCCATGTCAGTATACTACTTGATCTAGGATGAACTTCGCATTAATGGTAGCATCTACTTTTGTTAGAGCCTTTGTCTTGACCCATTAAGTCAGATGATCAATAAAAACTATTATATATTTGACTACCCCTGTGCTCATCATCGGCGGTCCCATCAAATCAATGGACACTATATGCCAAGCAAATCCAGGGTGGACCAGTCAGTATCCAGTTATATTCTTATGTGGCTTGTGCAGCTGGCACTCCATGCAACAAGCTAGATAGTTGGCGACATCATAGTTGATTGACTCCCAGTAGTAGTCTGGCAAATATGATCGGTTGTTTTTCTCAGGCCTCCATGCCTGACAACCTTATTACCAGCTTGAACAATAGTTGCTCTTTCCAAAGGCTTTGGAAAAGTAACTGCTTCCCATTGATCGTCTTAAAAACTTATCCATCCATGGTCTTAATATTTTTCATCGCTTTTTGAAGTGCACCTTGGATTTCTTAAGGCTTGTTTCTGACTTTTCCATCGACCATTCTCTGGAATAAGTCATCCTCCTGCTGGTATACCATCTGGACTATTGGTAACCTCAACAAGCTATCTTCATTCTGGTTAGAATCCCCTGCTCGGTGGACAATCTCATAATCATAAGCCTGTAACTTCAATTCCCATTGGGATAGTAATCCTTCTGGTTCTCGCAAATTGTGAAGCCAATGCAACAAGGAGTGGTCTACCACCATTTTGAAGTGCATTCCGTGGATGTACACCCAAAACTGTTTACAGGCATAAATGGCCACAAGGCATTCACACTCAGTTATGGTGTAGTTCTTCTCAGCGGCTGAGAGTGTCCATCTCTTATATGCCACCTGATGTTCATCCCCAAGTTCATCTACTTGGCTTAATATGAAGCTGATCACCGTTAACAAAGCATCAGTTTGTATAAAAAAATCCCAATTGAAATTTTGGCATTTCATAATTAGAGAATCTTTCAAGTACTGGCATAACTCATCGAAGAATTTCTATGCTTCTTCATTCCAAATGAATCCTTTATTTGGATCCTTCAACAATGGAATAAGGGATTGGTGATTCTGGAAAAATCCTGAATAAATCTTCTATAGTTTCCAACCATTCCAAGGAACACTTTGATATCTCAGACGCTCTTTGGCACAGACATTCACTCTATGGCTTCGATCTTCTAAGCTTGTGGCTGAAATCCACTAGAGTTGATCACAAATCCCAGATATTCCAATTCTTTTTAAAAAAGTGACTTTTCCTCGGCCTAATCTTCTTGTTGGCCGAAGATAATCTCTTAAACTCTTCCTCCAAGTGGTTCAAATGGTCAGTAAACGTCCTACTAACACATTGATATCATCCAAGTGTACCAGGATGCATGACAACTTCAAGTCATTTATTATAGCATCCATGGCCCTCTGGAACGTCGCTGGCGCATTGCACAGACACTGAAGCATTCTTGTCATTTTATATAGCCCCTGTGCAGTAATAATCACGCATTTATCTTGATCTTCTATTGGAAAATTGATTTGCCAATATCCCAATATCAGATCCATCATAGAGAACTACTTCGCTTCTCCAAATCAATCTAGTGCATCATCATTTCTTAGTAGGGGATAAAAATCCTACCTCATAATCTTATTCAGCTTCTAATAATTGATCACCACCTGATTAGAGCCATCCTTCTTCTTCATGATAAGAATTAAACTCGCCCAAGGACTTGACAATGGAATTAGAAGCCCATTCTTTACTAGTTTGCTGACTTTTTCTTCCACAACCACTTTGGCTGCCTTCAATCATCGAATTGGTTTCATCCTGATAAGCAAATTTTCCCCAGTATAAAATTTGTGGATCGCATCTCTCACGCATCCCAAATCATGGTCGTCCTGGGTAAATACTTCCCAATATTTTTCAAACAATTTGAGCGCCTCCTCTTGCTGTCCTTCCATCAGATCAGAGAGTTGTACACAATCAACTAATGGGTTGATACTCTCAGTTACTCCAGCGGGTAATCCCATCTCATCAAGGGTCCCAAAACTGTGGATTTTTCTCAGCTCAGCCATTGAGATTAATGAAAAAATGTGACGATCTTATTCTTCTCAATATCATTGGTTTCTACTTAAATTCGCCATGAGAACTCGAATTTCTCCATGGACCAGCATTTTTATTCCAGGAGCCACCCAAGGCTCTACTCTGGACTTATTCCTAGGGCTTCCAACTTCCCCATAAAGCATCTCCAGTATCTCTAATGTCAACCTCATGTCAACTATCATTTGTGATCCCAGCATTATGGTTTTCGCATTCTTGATCCTCAGTGGAATTCCCCAATTTTCTAGGATTTCCATCAGCATTTCTCATCACTTCCGGCCAACTAGTTGGTATTGAATCAAGACAATGCCATCATTAATTATCAAATTGATGAAGATATTTCTTCTATTCAGTGGAGCTTCCCCATCCTTCTGATAGACCAATGGTAACGTCTGACCCAATATGGTCAATATATTATCCTTAAAGTTACATTTAACTCCGTAATTCCATAGAAATTCCGTTCTGATAAGAATGTCATAGTTTTGGAAGCCAAAACTATTGCTGGCACAGATACCACCAAGGATCCAAATAAAAGTGGCATAGCGCTATACGCTCCACATGAGATAATGGTATTCTGCCCAGCTGTCCTGTACTCCTTTCTATGCTCCAATACAGGCGAGATCTTCATCCTCTTCACCAGCTTGATCAAGACAATATTAATGGGCGCTCTTCTGTCAACAAACGCCCTCACCTGACTCAATTCACTAGTATATCTATATATTTACACTTGGAGTATTGTAAGATAGTGTTTACTGAGTGTATAGCAGTGTTATTAGCTGAATTGAGGGTGTGAATGATCTGCACCAATAAGTCAGGAAACGATCCTTTATCACGCTGAGGGGGATTAACAGGTTTGCCTCATCTAATTAGACTTCAGTCAATTCTTCAGGATTATCTGCAGCTCAAAAATTGTCCACTTGTTGTCAGGCGTATGGCTAGGAAATTTCTTTGATTATCTCGGTGTTAATCCCCTTTGCCCCAGATCTTGTTACCACGTTCACGTCCAAATTGACCACTTGATACAGTTGATCCTGTACATCTTCATCCACAAAGAGATCACTGATATTAATTTCCTGGTGCATTATATTGGGAGGAACAGGCTTCTCCGCAGCCCTAGACTGTTCCCCATCTAGGCTGCGGTTCCTTTTCCTGACTCCTTTGCAGTTGCAGACTCTTTCGCTTGGACCACGTTGATTTGATTTTGGACTTCTTACAATTTACAGCAAAGTGTCCCTTTCCTCCGCATTGGTAACAGACTTTCTCTTTCTTATTAATCCATCTGGAGTCTTTGGGTTTATTCCCCAGCACGGTTTGGTTTTTCATCTCTTTAGCACCCTCGTTCCCCTTCATGGGATTTACGTTTCATACTGGGCTTGATTTGAAACTTCTGTTTGGGGCATCGAAGGTTACTCCCAAGATTTCAAATTATCAACCATCTGAGAGGTAGTAATTTCCGTTGCAAATATGGAAGACATTATTTGATGTAAATCGTGGTAGGGCCAAAGGGCCTCTTGTAATACAATTCTTGCATTGAAGTCATCCAGTACCTTTTCTCCAATCAGGATTTGCGATTCCTGGTAGAAACGATCAACGAAGCTTGCTTAAGATTCATCTTTATGGAATTGGTTTCCCATAAACTCTTGTTTGCGCTTCAATATGCATATTGGGCTTCCAAATTCCTTCATAATGGCTGCTTTGGCCTCTGCATATGACCATCTGTCCCCCTCCAGGTGGGGCAAAACTAGATTTTGACAATTGGTATCTAGGCAATTCATAACTGTCAATGCTTTTTGACAATCGCCATATCTGTACATTTCATATCAAACAATCAGAAAAATGCTGGGGCATCATCCCGATGGAAAGTCAGCAGCTTTGATTATGCCTTGAATTCCTCCAAGGTTTCTCTAGTTACCTCTCTAGGATCGTCTACTTGGCTCACTTGGGGAGTGATTTTGGGCGTCATCTCCAAAATAGTGGTAAAAGCGGAAGGTTGTTTCTTGGGGTAGCAACTTATCAATTATTGTACAAAGAGTTTCTCTTCAGCATCAGTTGCCGCATATGGCTCACAATTGCATTTGTGAGTTTTAACTCCTTGACCTGTTTAATCAGCAGCTCAATATAAGAACTGAAAGCTCTTAAATGAACGTAATACACTTCACGCTCTGTTTTCAGAAATAAGCTTTATCAAGTGAGACCCCTTCTTTCTCTTTAATGATGTTACTTTTCCAAGTAACTCATTCCCTTAACACGCAATATTATCAATCCCTTCCTCCATCTTGGCAACTCTTTCTTCCAAGGCTGCAAATTCTCGATGATCCGCTGAGTTCAGGGCGTTCTTACTAATGGTTGCCAACTCCATCCAGTTTTCTTATCTCATCTTTATACGCTATCACTTCTAAGTTCTTCTACTCAATTACACCCCTGTAGTGAGCACCACTTTGTAAAAGTTTATAGTTTTGATTATTTTTGGCCAATAACCCCTATAAACTTATTAATTTCACAGGTTTGGGTTTTATGCAATTCTCTGCATCATATAATAGTTGATATAATCAGTTAGAAACAGTATGATGAATATTATCCATAATTAAATGGAAGTATTAGATTTGGCCCAATGCTCAGCCAGTATTTACTCTCAAAATACTTATGATGTCTTGAAATAGGGATTTTTCCCTTGTATCGCCTAATCAATCTACTCTTATATCCCTGTTTACAGTTTCTCTGGTTTGACACACAGTTGTCAGCAATCCCCAATTTGATTATGCTTCTTTTCTGGATCCCAACACAGATCCTTATTCTTTTTCTTATAGTCTCCCAATTATTGCACGCAGCAATAATCTCCCTGAGAAAGAATAGAACAAATGGATGTTGATAAAGTTTACTACGCTAGGACATTAGTAAAATGATAAACTGCCAAATTATTATATGGTAAGCTCTATTTTATTTATCATTGAATTCTAAGGTATTTATAGTGGTGGATTTGGCGCCCAACCCTCAGTTGACACCTCCTCAAAGAAACAACAGCCGTTTCCATTGAATCAACCATCCTCATTTCAGCAGAGATGGTCCTCCCCATCCTAGCTAGGATTCTGTCATTAAAAAAACTAAAGACCTAAAACAGAAAGATTTGGAAAACGTGTCCCTAACGTGTTCCTCTTGATCAAAGCAATCCAACCATATTTAGCAAGCGATGTTCTTAGGTAATGGGACCTGTTACCCATTAAGCCTGGTTGCAAACCAACTGATTGATTTGCTAGTTGCAGGTAGTATCACTCGCCTTGCAACTTGATCCTTAAATTCCTAATTGGTCAGTGATGAAACTCAACTGATCCCAATTGGTACACCTGATAGTTAATCAACTATCAGATGCCCCTATTTCATCGGCACTTCTGCCCAATAAGATCTTAAGAGTTTGTATGGATCAATCCCCGATGGATCTGACCAGTCAAATAACCTAAAAAATACACCCAAGCATAGTTACCCTAAAATCAGGGTAAACTGATTTCCAATTCACCTCGCATTAGTGAATTATCCCCTAGTGATCTTTGGTAATCTAGCCAGCTGGGAATTTGGGCGAAAATTCCAACAGGTGTCTAGCCCAATAGGATCTTAAACTGCAGTCTTACAACTTCAAAATACTTCACTGACCTGGAGCAAAACATCAGAATGTAGATTGTTTATTGAGATTACTAACAATTTAGTTATAGCAGATCTGAATGATGTAATGTATGAAAAAATGGTTAAAGGGAAAAGTGATGATGAACGCCCCGAGTAATCAAGGCATTAGATGGGATGAGGGCCAATAAGTTCAAGAAAAACGGTGAGTTGTACAAGAGGATAGGGGACACTACCGTAAATTTCCCAAGCCCTTCTGCCTGACCAAATATTATTATGGTAAACACCAAGCAGTTGGACATGGTGGAGTATGAAAGGCACTAGATCTGTTGTGACCTCAGTACTATTAGGAAAGTATGCACTTTGACATGCTCAAAATGATTTTCTGCTGCCACCAGTGCCAAGTGGAAAAGTCAGTCCACCAGAAGACCTCTTATCAACTGATGAAACCTCACTTTGTCTGGCACACGGTATCCATTGATGTTGTAGGGACCTTGCTGATGGAAGTGAACCAGTCCAAGTATATTCTGATGGCGTTTGACCACTTGACCAGGTGGGTTGAGGCACAAGCAATACAAGGTCTGGGGCGGCCACTGTGGCTTATTTCGTAATGGAATGCATAATTCAGAAAATTGGCTGTCCTCAATTCATCCTTATTAACAACAGAAATAATCACACTTCTCACAAACTACCCAAGCTAAACAAAATGATGGACATCCGTTGGGGTTTAATGACCCCATACCACCCTAATTCGATGAAATAGTCAAATGTGTTAATGTGACTTTGTGATTATACTCCAGAAATTGGTAATGGATTGGCCTTTAGATTGGAGCTCTCTCCTTTCCACCACCATCTTTGCCTACAACATTAGCTATCACTCTGCAACTATAAAGAGTACCTTACAGTTAATATATTGATGGGACCCAGATCTTCCTGAACTTCTATATGCCTTTGAATAAGATACTGGCGGAACTTATCTGCAACGTTACTTGACCAACTTGGCTGTCATGGTTGGATGACTTAATTTTGGGAACCAACGCCAAGGATAAGGTTGGGCGACAGGAGGCCCAGAAGGTGAAACTTCAGGCTCTTCCTGACCTGAAACACATATTAGACCAATGCTGGGTACAAGTAAAATATGCCCAGGTTGGTACTGATGGGGTGCAAAACGACCAGTCCCTTGTCTTGGCCCAAACACTGAAATGAATGATCTAAATAACAAATGAAGAGTGTTCAATTTGGCTAATTGGAGAACGATGGTTTGAATCTCATTAAAAATTATAAAAACATGTGCTCAGGTAGAATAAAGCTTCAATTGATCACTCGAGTGAAGGCACTTTCAGTGTATTTTACCAAATTGGATGGGAGCGTTTGTCTAATGGAATGTCAAGGCTTGGGCATACTTCCGCAGACCCATAATTACCCTGACTCATTTTAAATATGTTTTTGCAACCAACATACCTTGTTGGTCAACTTTCTCAAATAAACTTACCTGTTATTTTACGTTTACTTATGGTTCCTTGGGGAAATTAGTGGTGGACCTCTTTGAGGAGGTCTCCAACTATGTTGGCCACTACATACCATCTCAATTTACAAAAATCTCAGGTGCTCCTTTGAGCCGCTCTGGTCCCCTCTAGATATAGGCACCCAAGCCTACTAGCACTGATTCACACTTGATTATGGACTCCCCTCTGGGGTACACTCTTTTTTTGCTGTTTCTTGATTACTTGGTACTGTATACCGCGCTCTACACCCTTGCCTTGGGTCCCTTTTGCACAGGCACCATTTGAGGTTCCTTGTTTCCCATTCTTCTAACGGCTAGTTCCCTAGCAGTGTGGGTTTGCATTCCACACCATCTTTCTGGGAACGAGAGAGTTACAGACACTCTCTTAACATTGGCGAACACTTTAATCAAGCTGCATTTTGAAGTGTACTCTTTCAGCTTGGCAAAAAAAATAAAGAATTAGGCTGACGATAAGGTATGGTGTAGTGGGCTCACCCAGTTTAAAGAAGGAGCAATGGTTCTATTTTATGACCAGTACAGGTTCAGTCAAAAGTATAAGTTGGCCAACTTCTGGATTGGTCCATTTGAGATAATTGAGAAAATGGGTGTTGACATCTACATTATCGATTAATTTGAGGTACGCTGACCAGGGAACGGACAGTACCAAATCACAACACTCAAAATGACAAAACAAAACTACTAACCAGGTGGGAAGCAGAAACCGCTAACCCACCATGGCAGAGGGTGAGGAGGGGTCGGGGGGTTGGTTTTCAGAAAGACCTGCCTCGATCAAGGGATGTTGGTTACAGTACCAGATCAGAGCAGAGAGCCAGGGCGTTGGGCATCCGCATAGTGGGGGTGGAAGTCAGCGTAGTAGGAGTTTTCCACTTCCTCATCAAGATAATGACGGGAAAGAGTTTCAACAAAAGCTGCGAGGAGAACTTCAGCTTCTTTGTGGGCTTCAGGAAGTTGGGTGAAAAGGGAGATACTGTGGCGGGTGATTTTGGCTGAGGGGTTGAATGAAGCAAGCGTTGCAACATTCTTAACAGCAACTTCAGCATCATTGAATAGTTTTGAGATGTCACTGCAGGGAGATTGAGGGAAGTCGGGGGGAAGAAGAGGGTGGGCAGGCCATGCTGAAGCTGGGCCACTGACTGGGCCACCGCGGTGCATAGTTTTGGGCACTGAGGAGAGGCCACCGCAGCTAAGGCGAGCTGGTGGTCACTTTGGAAGGGGGCTGTATTGGGCAGAGGAGCAAAATGGCGAGGGGTAGGGGTTTCATCAAAGTTGGGAAGGAAAAATTCTGCCCGACCATAATCGCTTTGGCAGAGAGGTTGACCTGTATTCTTACTTATGAGGACATTACCTGATTTTTCAGTCTCAGCCAATAGATCCCATGGATTTTTGTTCACTGGAATAGTGGCGTTCAAATTTAGGTGGGTGGGATTGGGCGAATGGGCGGCTGCTTGGGTGCCAATGGTGGTCCAAGCATTGCTCTGATTGGCTGGGGTAGATTTAGGTGGGAGAGTGAGGCTGGAGGTTTTGGGGGGGCTGATTTTCCATGTGGGCCCACTGAACGAGATTGGAGGGTGGGAGGAGCAGCAAAGCGCCCCATACTGAACCTCCGAAGGGGGCTCAGAAGCCGCAGCAGCGGACTTGGCCTGAGGGCACACTTTTTTTGCATGGTCGAGGCCAAAGCAGAGGGAACAAATCTGCCTACCATTATCGACCTGAGCCCAAAAGAAATGATCAGGCGCTGCAGCCACACTAGCGCAGGGTGGGATTTGTTGGGCTATAGTAGGGTGGTGTGGTATGATGGTGGCTGTTGCACGAGGAGCAGCAAGGCGCTCCACACCAGATGGAATGGCAAAGATGAGGTTGGGCTGAGTGCCATAAGCCATGAGCCCCTCGACCAACTGGTCATACAAAACCTGGGGTGGAAGGTGGGATGGGAGACTGCAAAGGATACCACCAGCATGGTGTCTGAAGGGAGGCGAGTACGGGTTGTGGGAATGGGGGTTTTTTATAAATTAGAGAGGAGTTTGTGCTGCCGCTTCAGCATCCTCCTCAGATTGGAACCCAACGTCAAAGTAGTCCTTAAAAGGGCGGAAGTCTATAAAGCCAGCTGGCGCAAAGGCTGCAGTGGCTAGGTCAATAATTGCCTTATCAGCATATGAAAACAAACGCCCATAGTCCACTCTGAGGCATTAGCGAATGGCGGAGCGAGGGAGGGCGAGAGGATGGGGGAGAAAAGGGTGGACGCACACCAGGTGGAGCGCTAAGTCCCGTGGGGGGACAAAACAGTTGGAAGCAGTGGGTGGGCTGTTTGAGCCTGTCTAAACGCGCTTGCCCACGGGGTGGAAAATGCTAGGTGGGGGTGCACTGCTGCCCCACACTGGGGTGGCAGGCGGCGGAGCCAAGGACATCAAAGAATAGGTTTGGGCAGACGGCTATGGATAAATATAACTTAAATTTAAAATCGCTCAAAAGTGACTTTGAGCGGTAAAAGAAAGTTGACATCTACATTATCAAGTACCCCGCAAGTGGTCAAGCTAATTGATTGCACATAAAGATCCTCTGGGCATATAAGCAATAGGAAACATATTATCCAGTAAAAGGGGGTAATGTTGAGATAATAATAAGACTAGACAATAAGCTATAAATAGTTGCAGCGGATTAACTAATATCTTCCCACAGACTATTTTATAATGTAAAAATGATTAAGAACCTTTAAATAAGGCAATACTGTACCCAGAAAATATTTATTGGATTGCCTCCAAATAAGGCGATAAGTTGATATTACTTGTGACAAATTATTATTATGTCGCCTCAAAATAAGGCAATAGCGAATTTAAGAATAATAGACTCTGCCAGAGCCCCTCAATATTGTGATGAACCAATGAGAATATGGCATAAAAGAATAGCCTAAGAAAAAGGGTCAGTATCAACCAAAGTCATTGATATATAGGTGTGAAAAGAAGACTAGAGGGAGGAGGATTTAGTAGGAAGGAGAGAGGATGAGCAGAAGGAATCTGCTACATATATTAAAATAAATAAAGTGAGGTGTTGCTGAAGCAATTGCTTCATATTTTATTAGTTTATTAAGTTTGTCTCAAGGACTGGCAATCCCCATATCGTCCATCCGTTTGCTCAGTGGGATTAACCCTGTGCAAACCTTATGGCATATATCAACTATATCACCAATTTTATAACAACACCATAATTATTTTCTAGTTGTGGATATCCCAGATCCATTAAATTGCTCAACAACTAATTATCTGAGATCTAATTCTTGAGGAGGGTGTTTAATTTGCTTACTGTTACAAACTCTGACACTCACCATGTGGTGGATGAGCTTTGGGACACTGCATTCCCCTTAGGATCTAACCCTCCTTCCTACTGTTGTAATCATTTTGATCAACCATATGGATAGTTATGCTTATATATTTAATTTCATTCATTAACTAATAATTAGATAGCAGAATTGATCAGTATAGTAATTACTTTGCCATGCAGCCCCAGCTTTCATATGTAGTGGCCTAAAGTATTAATTTACTAGTTGAATCTCTAAATCCACACCACACATTTATCACTCCCTAAATTTATCAGCAACTGATGCCATGGCCTTGATCACTATATTCCCTCCTATTTTATTTTAGCGTACTATACTACGTTGCCCCCAAGCTGGCATAAAATCAAAAAATAGGGTCCTATATCTAGTATGGTGTGTCCACTGGTATTTTGACTACATCTGGCTTATTGCATCTTTTATATAAATGCTTCAAGCCCTGGTTTCACTTTCTGACTCAATTTTTAGATTATGATTTTGGTCTGCCTTTCAGAGGTGCTGCTTAGTAACCAAGGAAAGCACAAATGAGATCTTTGGTAGAGAACGCATATCTGAGAAGGATGGTCAATGGGAAGGGAATATTTTTCCTAGGAGAAGCTGAGAGTTCCAACCTAGAAAGAAACCATTAGCAAGCCCTATGCCACTGGCAGTATTTGATACTAAAGTGTGCTCCCTTATTTGTTTAAATACAAACTTAACCCACATTAGTTTTCTGTTAGTTTTTGGTTAAGGTTACTATCCTCAAATGGTACCTTATACTTGGTGTGTGTTTAATCTGTGCGCTGGAAATACAATGCCTTTGCACCAATATATACAACTACCCTTTCTATTTCTACTCTCTAAGAGAAAATAGGGGAGTTTTTAAGTAAAAATCAGTCCAAGGGCTCCTTATAAGACCATCAAATTAATAAATTAATTAATAACCACCCACCCATGATAAAAGGCTTCAATCATGCCTCAATATATGCAAGTTAGGACAATTTCACATAAAGTAGACCTGCCAAACTCATAATATGCGGCTTCTAATTAAGTAGACTGTTTTAGAAATCATCTGGATACATTTAGTGCTCCAAAGGGTCTATGTGGCACCAGCCCTATAAAATAAACTCTCTCTTAAGCCTCCATGTAGGTTAAACTCAAAAAAATTAAAACATTTAATTTGAAAATGTACTCTCATATCACCCTCAACCTTTAGTATTCAATTGACTGTATCATCTTCTGATTCATTGAGTCAGTTAATGTGTAGTATCTGATTTAAAAAAGCTTTAGAAAAACTTTTAGGAGCTTAGGCTTATCTAATCATTGGTCTTTTTAGCACTTGTAAGTCTGGAGGGAAAAACCTTAACTGGACAGAACCCTATATCCTAGAGACAAAGAAGGGACCAAGCCCCAAGTCCAGCCTTTGGCACATAAGAAGGACCTACATACTGCATTCAAAAAGTTTTAGGGCTAACGCTATTAGGGAAACAACTTTTCAGGTAAATGAAATTTTATTTTTTATTCAACATACATCCCTTCCCTCTCTATACAGATTTTAGATCACTTATACAATCGTTGTAAGGCATGCACATAGTCTTCCTTTAAAATCGTTTTTAAAACAGCTGTCACATTCTTCAGAATTGTCTGTACATTATCAAAACGCTGCCCCTTCAGTGCCACCTTCAGCTTAGGGAACAGAAAGAAGTCAGTATGAGCCAAATCTGGTGAGTAGGGTGGATGGTTAATCACTGTGACTGATTTTCCAACGAGAAATTGTGAGACAATTAAAGATGAGTAGGCTGGAGCATTGTCATGCAGAAGAAACCACTCCCCTGATTGGTACTTTTTTGGCCTAACCCTGCAAATTCTTTTTCAAAAGGCGATCAAGTACCTCTTTTCAAAATGGTTTAGTTGCAGTCTGGTTGGGTGGCAAGAATTCTTTGTGGGTCAGTCCCCTTAAATCAAAAAATGTGATCAGCATTGTTTTAACTTTTGATTTTGTGGCCCTCACTTTCATGGGTCTGCCATCTCCTAGGTCACGCCATTCAGCTGTTTGGCGTTTAGTAGATGGGTAATTCTGGGAACACCACAAATCATCACCTGTGACAATGTTCTATAAGAAATTTGGGCTGTCATTAGCCCATTCAATAAGACTTCACGATGCTTCCAGATGTTGTTTCTTTTACTCTGCTGTTAATGAGTGTGGAATGAACCTGGCATACAGTTTCCATTTGCCAAGTACATCATGCAAGATAGTTTAAATACTACCCATACTGAAGCTAATCTCTTCTGATTAAATCTGGATGCTCAGCTGATGGTTGACGGACAGTGCATCACAGAAACGCTTTTAACTTTTGTCAATCATGCTTGTGGAGGGGCGCCCATCTCTTGGATCATCTTCTAGAGACTCATGACCATTTTTAAAATGTGCATACCACTTGAACACTTTACTATGACTTTAAATATTTTCATATGCAAAGTTGCATGATCAAAAACGTTTCTGTCACACTTTTTCCACATTTAAAGAAAATTTAATTGCAGCTCTTTGCTCCACCTCTAAAATAATGACAACAAGGAAAAACCAGATAAACTAAACAGTGTCGCTGTTTACTATGGAATGAGTCCTCAACAATACAATTGTTACATGTAGTAGATGAAGGATGTTACTGTGATGAAACGGTTCAAATTGTTTGTCCCATATTGACTTGGAATTTGGTTCCCAAATCTTGAGTTGAAATGCCTGGGGTGGGGTTTCTGGCTGAGGTTGGCTCAGCACCAGGGGTTTCCCTCTTAGAGCTATACTTTAGGCTCAAAAGAGCTTAAAGTATGGCTGGCAGAGAGCTCCTCAAAATGCGACCTTAAAAGGTCAAGCCCACGCCATTTTAAACCTCAGTTTGTAATCTTGCAGCTTCCTAGGCCGTTTAGGCCTCATGCCTTACTTGAATGTCAGGCGTGACAAGGTTTTGTCTCAAAAACAAAACCTTGAGCTTCCAGGGCATTGGCCCTCCCCAGTTGCTCTCTGTCTTTTTCTTTATGCGCTCATGCACTAAGGAATGCTGGGAATCACCTCACTCAATTTTTATTAAAAAAATAAAAATAAAGCATACTTTGGGGGTTTGCATCCTCACTTACCTGTCGTTATTTTTCACATCTGAAATTTTCCTAATTTTGAGGTTTAAAGACGGGATAGTATTATCCAATCCTAACAGCTTACCTCAGTAGTCCAACTTGGCTGTTGGACCTATTTCAGTGTCGATTTAAACCTCTGAATATCAGGCATCTGCCAAACGGAATCTGAGTGGTTCCATTCATTACAATAACATAGTGTTCCAGCTGTGACACAGAGGCAGCTCCATCTGTATGTCTATAGCAGCATCAGTTTAAGGCTTTTTAAATGCACTGTGTATAACATGTGGTAGATGAATTCTGGGTCACAGCATTCCTCTTTGGGGAAATGGCCCAGTTGCCCATTCCCTCCACCACAATACTATTAAACAAAATCAATAACCTAGTCAAAAATATTATTCAGTCTAAAATTTACTTTTCTGGAGCCTTCAACCTAGTACCCACCACTTTTCCTCGTCCCCACCACGCCTAAGAAGAGAAAAAATATGGCTCTGGTCTTAGATTGGGAGTTTTGAGCCTCCCAAAGCCCAAAACAATCGTTTGAATCTCCCTACACGTAAAATTCAAGCTTGATGGACTAAACACCTTGAGAACACCTGCCAATGTTCAAAATTTGCTTCAATATCTGAGGGGTCTGGTAATCTAACATAATGTACTGGCACTCCAAATTTGTTGAGAAGCATCACATGATAATATGGCGGATAACGTGAAGTTGGTTACTTAATCTAACAAGCCCCTGAAAGTATTTTAGAAGATTGGATGCACTTAGCAAATGATGATCATCCTTTACACATATGCCCTTCGTCGCTATATCCACATACCCTGCGCTTCAATATATAGTATGGCTTCCCTCAGTAGGGTCAGTCACCACTCCATTCTTTACACCATTAGCTATAATAAATCCCTTTAAAAATAACCAATTTAAAGGTTGATCTTTGCAGATACCGCAGCCCACCTACTATGTTTCTTTTTAAAGAAACACCTAGGTGATGAATGCCATCCTTTCAACCATGGTGTAGAAGGCACTGCTGTAGATGCCGCTCAACTGATCTTTCAACACACTAGGATGACGATAATTCCAAGCCCAGAACTAATTTATCCCTAACAGCACTTGTTTTTAATAATTGCCTATGTTAAATCCTGCTTCCAACCCTCAACTGCGAATCTTTGGAGAGTTATCCTAAGTTTCCACCAATCCAAAATCTGGCATCTGACCCTGAGAGCCACATGAATAGCCAGTAGAACCTTTTGGCTGATAGTTGGGCATTTGGCACTATGTTGAACCGTTATCTTCCCAACAACAACCAAAGAAGACCTTACCAAAACATCATGTGGATGGGTATTCTCCGACTTTCTGGGCTTTCCACTGGGTTCTGCAACCCTAGGTGAAATCTCAGACTTCTTATATCTAGCCGCATCCCTGACAGCACGCATTGACTTGTTGTAACCGCCTATCTATTTCCCACCATTCCCCTAAAAGTGGCGGCCCCTACTAGGGTCTACCTCTGGTTCTTTCTTTAATATAGCTTCATAAGAACTTAATTATCATCATTTCTTTATCTGTTGTTGTCCATGGACTCTGTCGCAGTTTATCTGTGTTCTCAACCAGAGAAACAACTGGGAGAAAAAATCTCGTATTAACTATGTTTTCCACCATACTGTATTGGATGTTCTGATTATTAATCCACCAACAAACTGTTTTGATGAAGATGATAGCAAACCCATTTTTAATATTAATAATCAAGACCATGCGCCCTAACAATAAAACCAAAAGCATGCAACTGTGCATAAGTTAAGGTTTTATCACGCTCCTAATCTCTCCCACCTTAGATAGTTCTTACAAAACATGCGGTTACCCCATTACAGCCATCTTGTAAGACAACTGGCGTGCAAGGAAAAACCTGGCTACTATCATAGATAATCAAAGAATCATGAAAAAATTCATAGGCTGCAAGGATCGCCAATATTAAAATGCAGAAGTAAAACCTGTCAGGAGAGAGGCAGGGAAATTACTGATCAAAAAACATAGTTCTTGTGCAGAATTTAGGCTCAGGACAAGTAGCATGAGAGCCCAAATTGTTCCATAACAGTTGGTTGGAAATTGTCACAATTAAGGAAACATTTTGGAGAAGAAAATTGGCTTTTTAGCTTCATGTCATTGTTGAAGTTTTAAGGATTTGACATTTTTGGCAGCTGAGCTACTATATTTTGCTAGCTGCTACCCATATTCCTCTGGTCTAACGTGTACCTCCATGAAATTATTTTCATCATGATACTCAGTGTTGGCAACATATTTCTGTACATAGTAATAGGAATCTTGAGTTGACTCATAACAAGAAGGTTTTAAATAATGTGTTTGGTAATCTGGCTATTCCTTAATGTCAGCTCGCTGACCTTAGCTCCTTACTTGTGATGCCAAATTGCTGCTCAAGGGATCTGTTCCACACAATTAGCATCATACAACCGTCGTGAAGGTCATAATCATCCTCAGTGATCAAATTCTCTACAGATGCTACCTTTTGTATCATTGATCTATTGGTAAACTGTTTGCGCCCATGGCGAATCTCTGGTTGACACCTTTCAACATGTTGATTATACGTTGGCCCTTGGGACTCAACGGAAGCCAATCCAACCTTTCCCTTAGCAGCTCAGCTCCAATATATCTTTGTAGATGAGTGTCCTGTATAAGCAGAGCAGATCTCAGACTAGTTACTGTATCTGCTCAATCACTAATCCTCATACTGGTTACTGGCAATTAGATCACTTGAACCAATATAAGTGAAACAAAGAGGTTAAACTGGGATTCTATGGAAAAGGTTTTATTAAATTAAAAGTAAAGTATTTTTTATACTTCTGGTAATAAATTAAAGATAAAAATGAATAAAAAATGTAAAGTTAAATGGGTTTTAGAGTAGCGATATTGGAATTTTCAAGATCCCTAGTGAGGCGGCGTCTAATTGCCGCTTTAGCTGCTTCATCATTTGTTGTAATTTTTTATCCATGAGCTCCTTCTCGATGTGATTACATCTGAACCTGGATGTCCAGGGGCCCATTTTTCAGTCCTCACTTCTGGGTTGTGGGCTGTATCTTCTCCTTGGGTTATTGCTTTGTTACCCAGTTTAGTAATATGCTTTTTTACTTTAGGTTTGTGTTATGGCGTGCCTTTGATTCGCCCCACATCAGATTTTCATACAACTCTAAAAATTGGTTGATTGCTATCTTTAGTAATCTTCATAATATGAGTCTTGATCATTCCTGTCAGGTAATTCAGTTAGATCATCATGTCATCAGCAATTTGAAAATTATTTCTCCATCCTGAAGGTATAAAAGGGGTTGATTTTCATAGTCTTCTTTGATGACATTGTCATCTTCATTAAATATATTCTGGAGCGTCAGGTATCAAGTTACTTCACATGACGTCATCCTGAGTGCTTGGCAAATTTCTTGACCCATATGAATCTATAAAAGGGGTTAACTGATTCCATCTTTGGAGGTTAAGTTGCTGCACTTTTGCCAGTTCATATTGAACTCTGTTCATTCTACCAGTCAAGATTTGATTCGCTGGTGCCCTCATTGCCTCATCCATGACACTTCCCCTCCCAATGATGAGAACAAGGGAATGACCTCAGGTGCTGTTCATGGCTTCTATTATTACCAAGTTAGTATCATCGTCCCAGAGAGAGTATTTAGCTCCTCTCTTTGCCAAGACAGTAGAGTTCTCAGTCCAAATGCCTATAGATTCTCTGCTGTCCTCCCCATAAATGATATAACAGTACTTTATCACCTAGGCTGAACTCTGGTAGCCTAGTTCTCCGCTGACTCTCCTGTTGGCTTTGAGGGTTAGTCGCCTCTATGTTGTTTGAGGCCTCCAATTGTATTCTAAAAAGCTCATTTACTAACTCTTGCTGATAGCTTCCAAGCGGCAAGTTCTTTCAGCCCGTGGCAATAACTGGTGCTATTGGGGCCAGCAGTGCTGCTTCTCACCCATACAAGGCCTTGAAAGGAACATCCCAATCACCTGGAATGGGTAGGCTTGTAAGCCAACAACGTGGAGGGCAGCAACTGATCACATTTCAGCTTGTAGTTGAGGGCCATCTTCTTCAGTATCCCTCCTAGGGTTCAATTCACTCGCTTGACACTTCTGTTTGAAGATGTAGTAGGGAGTGGTAACCTGTTGTTTAAAACCCACTAAGTCCATTAGTTTTCTCAAGACATCCAATATAAAATTTTCACAATATCTGAAAGCAAGACTTGGGGCATCCATGTCTTGTTATAACTTGGTTTTATATGAATTGAGAGTTGAGTTCGTGATCTATGTCTTGACTGAGGAGGCTTTGACCCACTTGGTAAAGTGGTCAATTGCTACAAATATGAACTTTGATTACTTGAGGCAGTCAGAAGTGGTCCCTCCACATCAATAGACACGTTACTGAACAGTGATGTAGGTGGGATTGGAGTAAACTCAAAGAGTTTCTCCAGTGGATGGGAATTTGTGCAAGGTATACATAGTTCTGAATCCTGGTGAACTTCCTCGGACATGGACTCCCAGTAGAATCACTAATTCAGGTATGCCAGTGTTTTCTGATATTGTCCATGGCAACGTGCTTGTGAGCTTTCATCACCAGTTCCATACTGTTGCTGGGTCTTATGTATGGGTACCATTATTTTTAAACATTATTCTGCTGGTTTCCACCAACATGATAAGTGTCTTTGGAGCTCTTCTCAGGATGGTCTTCACTTCATCCATTTTGTCCTGCCATGGTTCCTTTAATAGCCTGATTAGCTCATATAGTTGATCTCTCTCTGCCGCTTGTAAGTGAACACTGACAATTGTTAGTCTGTTAGCATTAATGTGTTTGTCCCCTGATCTGTAAATGATCTCAAAATCTTATCCCTGGAGCAGTAATACCATTATGGCAAGGCGTCCGTTGGGATCCTTCATATTCTGCAACCAGCAGAGCGGCCAAAATTTATCATGAACTTAAAGTGTACCACATGCAATAATTCAGAAATGCTTGACTGCTCAGATCAGCACCAAACATTCTCTCTCTGTGACAGTGTAGTTCTTCTCAGCTTTGCTAAACACCTTGGAATAATAATTTTGGGTGATCCACCCCTTCTTCGTCCATTTGGGCCAGTATTTTTCCAAGACCAACATCACTTGCGTCAGTGTAGAGGTAAATTGTCTTGCTGAAATCTGGGTAGGCCAAGATTGGCGCCTCTACCAATATTACTTTAACTCCTCGAATTCCTGCCCCTGTTCCAGACCTCATTCATAATTTATTTCCTTTGTCAGCAAGTATGTGAGGGGAGCGGCCAAGTCCATGAAATCATGGATAAATTGCTGATAATATATCACCATCCTGAGGAACACTTGGATGTCCCTCATGCTCTTGGGTGGCTTCATTGCCACAATCGCTTTGACCTTCCCATCTGGGCTTAATTCCGCTAGGGCTGATCTTGTGCCCAAGAAACTCCTGTTGCCTCTTTAGGAAGGTACACTTGCTCCATTGTAACAACATTTGATGCTTGCAGCTAGGTAAAGTCTTTGTGGAGGTGTTAAAGATGCTCTTGGAAGCTCCAGATGAACATGGTAATGTTGTCTAGGTAAATCAACACACTGGACAGCTTGAAATCACCAAAAAGGCAAATTATCACACACTGGAAGGTGGCAGGTGCGCTGCAGAGCCCCTGCGGAATCCTCATGGGCTCAAACAACCCCTGACTACTGATCAGGGCGCATTTTTCCTGGTCCTCTGGAGAGAGAGCTTCATCTGCAAATATCCTCTGGGCTGATCCACTGCTGAGAAGTACTTTAATCTGCTCAGGTGTTTCATAGCATCATCTATGCGTGGGAGCAGGTATTAAGTCCTTTTTGGTCATCTTGTTCAAGCAGCGGTAGTCCATGACTATGAGGTGAGTTCTATCCTTTTAGCATACTATTAGTAAAGGCAAAGCCCAAGGACACTTTGAAGTCTAATTAGTCCTGCTTCAGCTAGTTTATTCAGCTCTTGAGCTATAACAGAATCTTTAGCTTTTAAGCAGTGGTTGGGCTTTGATTTGAAAGATATAGTAGATCCAGTATCTATTATGTGTATCTTACCCTAGAAGAGATTATAGTCGTTAGATCTGGTACTAATGATATCATTGAACTCGTCCAATAGCTCGTCTATCTCCTTCTGCTGTTTGGTGGTCACATCTCCCAAAAAAAGCTCATTTAAGTCCCCTACAGCATGTACAGATTAAATATCCATGCAACTGGTCAGTCAGGCCTGTGCAATGACTTGTCCTTACTTGACACTTATAGGTTGAGTCGTAATATTTCCTAAGATGATGATCAAATCCCCTGAGTAGTTGGTATCATAGAACCCAAGTAAAACTCTGGGTCCTTGTTAGTGGATTCCATCATGACTTTAAACTTCCAAGATGGTAACAGGTGGAATCTTCATGCTGATCAACAGGGTCATCCGGTGTTGATCCCCTGGTGGAATCTCCATGGTTTTCCTAGAGCTCAGAGGAAGCCCTTCCTCTACACTAACCGCGGATGGTAGTTGCTTCATACCCTTCTCTGTAAGGGTGTAGTGAATGGGGTAAATTGATTTATATGTCTCCACTAAACATGACCATTACTTCATGGTTTAACATCCTTGTCCTTAAACGCCAGCAGAAGTTGATAGCTCAAGGATACTCTCAAGCTGGTTGTAAAGTTGATCTTTACTCCAAACTCAAGGAGGAACTTAATCCTGATTAAAAAAATCTTAGTGATCATTATCTAAAACCACTGCTAACGCCGTTAGGACCATGCGTCCAAATCATAAGGGTAGCGCTGAATAGACTCCTAAATCGTGGTAATGTTAAGTCAGGTAGTTTATTCTTCACGTTATAGTCAATATCAGGCATAAAATTCAGCCTCTTCATGAGCTTAGAGGATATTATGTTTACTGAAGCTCTAGAGTCCAGTACTACTAAGATGCGCACTTTCTGGACCACCACTTTTACTTTTGTCACACTCTTGCCAAAAGGTTTCCAGTGGTCAGAACATCAGTGGCAGATTCTCCAAAATGTCTCAGAGTCAGCGCTTGGTGTGGTCCTGACGTTATCTCGCTACCTGGTTCTAAGTTCTTGAAAGTTGCCATCACCAGCTGTTCTCCTTCTTCAACTGAGTTAATAATCCAGGTAGGTTGGTTTTCTTGAGCCAGGTAGGTTACACTCAATCTATTTCCGTCAATGTTGTTGACTCTTAACCTAGCAGGCATAGCCACAGCTTTAGGTGCCCCTAACACGTGGTACCATGAATTGGCTAAATCTTCATCATCATGATCTTCTTCACTCTCAGTATGCAGTTCCACCCAGCTTAAGGCGTTGGTAGTATCCACTTCAGGTGTTCTGTCCTTTTTTCAGCATTGATTAGTGGACATGATTGAGAGGAGTCTCCAGGCTGATGGCACTTATTGCAGGTCATATCTCAACGAGACAAGCGTTCTGGTGGTTTAGGATTCTTATCCTTTATTTTATCCCCTTGTCATTAGTGACGTAGACTGCCTTGCTAATCCATCAAGGGGATGTTCCAATAGCCTTGTACTATATTTTATATGTCCCTTATACAGTGATTAATGCTTTTTCAGAGCCTTTAGGGACATCTCGCCCTTCACTGCAAGAGTCATATGAATCTTCAAAGCGGGATACATTTCCAATGAACTTAGTAGAACTGTTTTCGCATTAGGTAAAATCCATAGTTCCCATTGTCCATAACTGTTGAGCTTTAATGTAGTAGTTATAGGCGTTGTTTGCTACTGAATTTTTTTTCCCATTTTTAAGTAGGAACTCTTGCATCATTTTTTTGACATCTTGTTTGCTACCAGACTCTGAGAGAAAGATTCTAATCACTTTAGTCCAAGTTAGTCCAGGTTGTGGGCTTGCTCTTAGGATCTCTTGAGCCTCATGATTCATGCACCATTGAACGTGGCAAACCTTTTAACATTCACTAGCACCAAATGTGCTGCTCTCATACATCTGGAGTAACCAGTAATTGTTACTTCTCCAGGTGTGTACATGATCTTAAAGTAAAGTCTAAAGTTAGGGTCTTCTTCAATAGGGCGGCATGCATCATGAGTGGTTGAATTGCAGTCAGTTGAGTGGCCAATACTAGTGTCTCCAACCAAGCAACTGATGAAAGTTAAAGTAGGTTCTGATATAGTATACAGGTGAGCCTTCAACTTGTCTATACTCTTGTCTATATTAAACAACATGTTGTCATGATGTCCTAAGCACTCTCTATAATCAATAAGAAGAAGATTTTTCTCCATAACCTTTTCTAAAATATAATTTAATCCTCTATATTCTTAACAGCAGCTTCAAGCTTCACTATGAGTTATGGTCCTCTCATGATTATAGTGGAAACAATTTAAGCTCTTCTAGTGGTCCCTTTGACGCGCTCAAGCTGGTTTAATAGATCATGCATTTCTAGTTCAAGGGTACAGAGTCTCAAATGGATCGTATCTTCTTCTCTCACCAGGAGTTTAGAGGAATCATATCCTTATACACTTCCATATACGCGTCATAATCTAACTGCTCATGAGGAATATCATGATCTTCACTCTGGCCTGATGATGCCACCCCTGTAGTGAGCACCACAGTCAGCTCACCGTTCTTAACTCACTTAACTTGTGAGGCTGATTTGCTGCTCAGGGGATCTGTTCCACACAGATTAGGCACCAGACAACCGTTGTGAAGGTCATAATCATCCTCAGTGTGCAAATTCTCTACAGATGCTACCCGTTGTAGCATCACATCTTCATTTATTGTTTGCACTCATGGCAAAACTCTTGTTGAAACACTCTGACATTTCCTCTTTACATTGGCCTCAGGACACAATGGAATCTAATCCAACCTCTCCCTTGGCAGCTTGGATCCTTCATATCTTTTTAGATGAGTGTCCTGTTCAAACAGAGCTGATCTCAGATTAGTTACTGTATTCTGCTCAATTGCTAATACCAGACTGGTTACTAGAGATTAGAACTTATAAAAACCACTATAAATGAAATAAAAAAGATAAACTGAGTTTCTGCAGAAAGAAATCTATTAAAAGTAATAGTAAAGTATTTTTATATTTTTTATAAAAATAAGGATATAATATGAATGAAAATTGTAAAGCAAATTGGGGAGTTAGGTAGCAATATTGGGATTTTTAGGATCCCCTAGTGAGTCAGCGTTTTATTGCTACATTAGTTGTTTTCTCCATTTGTTGGAGTTCTTGTATCTTCGAGCTCCTTCATTTAGTGATTACCCCTGAACCTGAATTTCCAGAGACCCGTTCTTTAGTCCCTAATTCTGAGTTGTGGGATGTATATTTTTCTAAAATTATTTTTTTGTTACCAAATTTTTAATATGATTAAAACTTTGGGTTTGTGCAATGTTCAAGCCTTCAATGCACACACATCAGGTTTTCATATGACACTCAAAATTGATTGATTGCTATTTTGGTAATATTCATATGAGAGCCTAATTGTTCCCATTGGGGTAATTCAGTTAAGTCCTTACATCATCATTGACAATTTGCAAGTTATTTCTCCCCTTTAAAAAAGTATAAAAAAGGGGTTAATTTTAATAGGCATCTCTGTTGATGTTGTCATCTTCACTAAATAGATCTTCTTGAGAGTCCAGTATCAAATTATTTTTCATGCGTTTTCCTGAACACTTAGCAAATTTCTTGGTACAGTTTAATCTATAAAAGGATGTTAGACAATTCCGTCTTCAATGGGTAAATTGCTCACACTTCCGCCAGTTTGGGATTAAACTCTGTTCATTCAGCAGTCAATGGATGATCTGCTGGTGCCATTGAGGCCTCATCTGTGACACTTATGCTTTCTGAAAGCTAAATTAGTGGCCCTAAGAATGTAAAATTAAACAAACAGCCACTACCAAAGCAGACATAAAGGAGTGTGGCACTCCCTTGGCCTCAATGGGTTATTTCAGGGGTAGGAATTGTTAGGTTTTTAAATGTAAGTGGATATTTGAGTTATGGCTTATACTATAAAAAAAAACCCAAAACCTACAAGGTTCATGGCTGTTGTAATATACTTATGGTTAGGGCAATGGCTTAGCAAGATCAAATGCACTAAAATGGGCTGCGTTATTCTTGATCAATTCATTTAAGGTAACTAATTTCTGACTTTAGGTTTAATCATCCAAGATTGGTTTTTGGTTATCCAATTCAGCCTTAGTATCCTAATTATCTGTTGACGCGTTTAAAGCCATTGATAATCATTTTTATTCGAACGTCTACTAGTATGAATTTGAAATGTATCTCTCTACACTTGGTGCACTTCAGGTATCAAATCTTTTAAAGCCAATAATGCTCCTTGTTGAGCGGTTGACTGGAAGAGAATTTACCTTTGTACCATATACTTGAAGTATACCTATGAATCTAAACTGAGTTGTTTGATCTTTTGTACATAATAATATGCTGAAAAAGTGATATTAATGATTTTGGTCCTTGAGTTAGTTGTAGTGTGGGATAATTCAAACAGGGGGGAACAGCTGCTACCCATCTTTCATCCAAGATATGCCCAAGTCATTTATCTTATTAGGAAATAGAGCCTTAGGGTTGACGTCCTTTTTTTCTAGAAGGGTGAAAGATCCTATCAAGCTTAGTTGCTTGGCCTGTAACCTTACATTACCATTTTTATAAGAACCAGATCCACCCCTATAAAGGATGTACCAGGGAGCAGTTCTTATGGGGATTGAAAGCTCAATTGCCACGATGGCTGATTTTTTAGGTGATAGGCGAGGGGGCTTTAGGGTTCAAGGTGTGGAATTTTAATTAATACATGGCAGTGAGCACAATTTTTATAAGAGGCCAGTTGTTCTTATAAGCTGTTTAATCTTTTATGGCACTAGGCATTGTACTCCACGCTTGACTCACCATGAGTCTAAAATCTTCTCCTCTTCAAATTCTGGTGCTTTTATTTCCAGAATGGGCTTAACCTCCAATAGCTTCTTGTCTTCAAAGGGAGAAAGAGTGCTTCATTGAAGAAAATGTGGATCTTCCAGTGTGGCGGCAATTCTAAGTGTAATCCAGTGTCCAAACTTGTGGATAGGGATTGGCTAGCTTGTTTGTGAGCCAACCTCTGAGAATGGACTTTAAGGTTGAAGTTTTTTGTGTCAACCATCACTAAGTTAGTGATGATAGTTAAGGGCATCACAGCATTTCTTGTCAGAAAACTGCTTGGCGTCGTTAGTTGATTTGGTTTACTGTTTTTGGACTTGCTGCTGCATTTTCTTTATATGTGCTGCAAAGGTATCCACATCTAGCATGTTGCTGCGTATTTTAGCTGAAGGCAAAGATGGGGTTATACCCTAAGTTGCCATACATTAGAGATTCCCCGTTGATGAATGTATGTAATTGTTGATTAAAACTGAGCTAGAGTGAGGTAGGCTGCTTATGTGCTATAGGATAAGGTAGGGTAGCATTTGAGGTATTACTCCAACAACTGGTTTGTTTGTATAGTTTGGCCATTGTATAAAGGAAGGTAATCTAAAATCTACATGGGGTATTTTTAACATGTCACACAACGTCTCAAAATTTTGAGGTAAAATGAGGCCATCTGTTGCTAATCACCCCCTATGGCAATCCAAACAGTATAAAACATAAGATACAAAAGAAGCGACATGTCTTTGGCTTAAAGTTGTCAGGAAATGGATGAATATGGAATAATTTGTGAAGTGATTACTACTACCATGACCACGTCAAAGCACTGGAACGTTAACAAACCCTTTATTAGATCCACGTTGAGTTATGTCCATTTGACTTTTCTTGATAAAGGTGTGGAAATGTCCTTACTAATACTTCCTATCAGAGTCAGAGTGGAAAAAATTCAATCATCCCTCTACAAAATCTGGAATGTCCTTTCTAAGTCCATTCCAATCAAACCACATTTAATTAAGTTGACGCACTTCTTTACACATGGAAAGCATCATGGTATTATGATCATGATGATCCTTTATGACGCGGGAATGCAGGGCAGAAGCGACACAAACTTGACTGTAGGATTATCTTATCATATATTTTGGGTAACCCACTTAAAGAGCTTAATCAGATTCAATTTTGTCCAGAATATCAACCTCTTCAGGGTCAGATGATTGGGACGCCAATAAATCATCACGTAGAGAATCTGAGTTGTCAGAAGATGTTGGGTCAGTTTTGCATTAAACACCTTGACCAACGGCGCAGAAGAGGTAACAGATAAGTTGGGGAATGTGGTAACAAGGTGCTTGGTTTGTGGAAATTAGAGTGGAAGGAGCCACCGCGGAAATGACTTGATGAGTACGGTAACTATTTGCTTGTTAAGATCACAGTGAATAATATGGAATTATCATTATCAACTTGACGCATTAGGGGATTATGACTAAGGACATGGCAGAATGTGGGTGAACCCTTAACAGATTCATATTTGAAATCAAATTTTAAGAGCTCTTGGTGTGTCTGGGTTTTCCTGTGTACCACCTTCTGTGGCTTACGCTATTAGATCAGCGACTTGTGGTCACTGAGCACCACAAAGTATGCTTGTCTCCATGCAGTAAATAACTCCAGTGCATCAAGAACCAGGCAAAAGCAGACAACTCTTTTATATAGATAACCTATGAGCGTTCAGTTATACCAAAATTTCTTGTAAGTAAAAAAAGGTTTTATTGGAAGTCATGTGCTTGTAACAAGAAAGCCCACCGCATTTGAAAGTTATCACACACCAAAATAAAAGATTAATCCTCATCAGTGTGATTAGGATAAGCGCAGAGGAAATGATACCCTTAATTTTATAAAACGCTTGTTGACACTCCGGCTTCCAGTTGATATTGCATTCTTTATAGTAATTGGTATAGGGGCAATGCAAGCTCAGAGATGACAGCGAGCCTTTTAAAAAATGACAAGCCCAAGGAAGATTTTAAGCTTTTCTGGGTCTCAAGAGTGACCCAATAGCAGATAGCTTCCAACTGGGAAGGAGTAATAGCATGAACTTTCAATGCCAGGATAATTGGAACTAAACTACATCATTATAGAACTAACACTCTGAAGCTTGGCATATAGCCTACTTTGTAAAGTACAACAGCCATAGCCATCAAAACCTTTGTCGAGATTTCAATATGACTGGGCAATAAGCTAGTGTTCCGGTGGATCATAATTTAGATGCGAAGTGAGCTCCAAGGGTGAGTAATAGGTTAGAGCAATGCGAGGTAAATTGATGAATCAATTAGGGTTTAGTAATCAAGAAAATTCTGTTGAAGCCTTGATGATCAAAAGAACTCTACTTTGATAGCAAATAGAGATTGACTAAGCGAAATGTGTTAAATCCATTGAAGAATATTGAGGGTTAAGGGTTGAGTGGGAGAGAGAAGTCGGGGAGGTTTTTAGAAGAAGAAAAGAGAGGAATAAAGAAGAAGGATCTAGGAGTAAGTAGAGAGCGTAAGCAGAAAGGGTTTGCTGGTTATATCATATTAAATTAAAAGAAGCGTAGCTGAGGTGATTACCTCTAATTTTATATAAGTTTATTATGTTACTTGGGGACCAACGATCTCCATATCATTTGGCTGTTGCTCAGTGGGCTAAACCCTGTGCAACTCGTTCAGCGAAAATAAGCCATATCCGCCAAAATCTAGTACTAAAAAAAAAGCTATATCCGCCAAAAGTTAACAGTGGTGCTCACTACAGGGGGCCCATCTTTCAACTATTAACAACTTCATCCTTTGCACTTATGGCGCAATCAGCTCGCTATGATAGGGTACTACCCCCATTTATTAATTTGTCTCAATATGGGGAGCTGAAACTTGATTTGGATATCTTACTCCAGGCGCAAAAAGTGCTTTTTCAGGAGAATAATAATATTACTGAGCAGCTCAATCATGCCTTCCGCTAACTGCACCTGGTAGTTGACCACACCAACCAACCTGCCAACCTCTTGAGCAACATGATGGAGCGGCTAGACTGTGCAGAGTATAAATTATATAGGGCTGTTAATGAGGAGGAAATCTTCAGTGACAGGCTGCCCCTTTTAACCATGACAGTAAAATACACAGGTTTTTCAAGCAGTTTGAGTTTGCCATAGAGGGGGCTTTTGATCAGCGGAAAGGTAAACTGTTTTTATCCATGTTGGATGTCTCAAGTGCTGATCAAGTTACATGTTATCTTAAAAATAGTACTGTAGCTTACCAGGAGAGGTGAAGGAGACTGTAATTCGCCTGTTTGGGGGCAAAGCAAAAATGGCTCAGCATAAAGCGGACTTTTTAACAATATCTTTTCAAAAAAATGATCCTTTAATACAGTTTGCGGAGCAGTTCACTAATGAGGCTCATGTGTTGTTGAGTGCGAATGTTTTATCTAATGAGGAGGTGGGAATAGCAATGACGGCGGCTATCAAGCCCTATTGAGAATTGCATAATGCTATGGCGTACACTCTTCAGGAGGATGCGGAATTACTCAAAATCATCTATCATTTACACCATCTATCTGTCACCTTTAGTGCTCCCAACGTGGAGCAGAAGGATCCTAAATTTGCCCCTAAAATTCCGCTAAATGAAGGATCCCAACAATATGGGGGCAATCCATGGGTTACTCCTCGGTCACTTAACTCATGGGCGGGTCCTTTCCATCCCTATTATGATCAACTAGCTTATTCTCGGGCCCATAAAAACCCATGGGTTGATAGTAGACCTAGAACTTCTGGGGTGATTCAGAGACAAGTGCTGGTATAAAATGCTTGTTTCTCGTGTGGCTGAACAGGCCATTATGCAGTTAGTTGTTAGGCCAAACCAAAGGTCCACGCAATATCTATTATCCCAAATGAACAGGGAAAAGGGCGAGCGTAGTAGAGACAGTACGCTCTGCTTCCACTGAATAAAATTTAATTGTCCCTGATGTTTATCATGAGTCACTTTGTGTTGGCCCTGGGGTACACTCTGAGTAGTTACTATATCAACAGATCCCTTACCATCTTTTGGCCTCAAGCCAAGGGAAAGACCCCAATAATGCAGACATGGGGTTCCGCCAAGATGCTCATAAGCTGTACACTTGGCAAATCCTTGAGCGGAATGGTACAGTCAGCAGTGAACCCTCCACATATGTCGCAGCTTTGGAGGGGGTGGAGGTGGCGATTCCTGTAGAAAAAATTGCCCAGTAGTATCCACATGTCAGGGATGGTATGCTCACTTTTCTGGATAATCAAACGCCCTTGGATGTTTATGTAAAGAACACTAAGATTTCTTCTTATTTGGAATGTACATATTGTGACATATTTGTACAGAATACCAAAATTTGGGCAATCATTGATACAGGCCATCCTGTCAATATAATATCCACCAAGCTTGTGGCTAAGCTTCGCTGAAGCCAGATGTGGACCGCCGAGTAGTGTATGAGACTGCGCGGGCGCAGAGTACTGTGTCAGAAGGCGCATATAGCTCATTGCCTTTGAGGTTTGGGTCAGCCGGCGCATCTGCTCCAGCGGTGGTGTTGCCAAATGACCACTATGACATGTTGATTGGTGCTGCAAGTATGTAACAAATTGGTGCTGTAGTTAATATGGCAGATGAAACCATCAGTATCCTGGGACAATGGATCTCCATTTATTTTACTTCCAGCGGAGTCCCAGAAGACCCCATCCAATCTAGTCAAATTAATTTCATCTATAGTGATGGTGTGATTCCTGTAAAATATCAGCGGATGAAGTGGAAGACCCAAACACTTCCAAACCAGATTTACGAATACAAAGTGATTCCGCTAAGAGCCGCGAATGCTTTGACTATCCCTTCTGGGCATCAGGTCATAATTGGGACAGAGCTCAAAATTGATATACCAGGAGTTCTGTACGGAGAGATTGTGGGGCCCTATCAACAACCGCGGTTTGAACATCATGTGGCTCCTGTGTTACTGTTACCAGGACAGGGGGAAGTGAAGGTGTTGGTAGCGAATCTGCAGAAGGAAATGATGTGGTTCAGCGGCACCAAGTGGTGGCTTACCTGCACTTTCTCCCTATTGAAAGTCCACCAGGTACACGACTTTGGTTCTTGGGAAGATCTTGGCTTGCCTCTAAAAACCCCCTTTGACATAATGACTGTGGTTCCGTGGGAGGCGCTAACTGGTATATTGGAGGATCAGAAGGACAGGGTGAAGGACTTGCTCAAGAAGTATCACAGAATTTTTGCAACTGATGATCATAACTTGGGCGCGGTGGGGTTGTGCATTAGGTGGACAAAGAGAACACCCCCTATCAGGTCACGACCTATACATTGCTTGAATTTGAATTTATTTCATGGAAGGCTGACCAGGGGATGGACACTTCTGAATGTAGACACAAAAGAAAACGAAACTTAGTAGCAGGGAAGGCACCCCAGAGAAGCGAAGCTATCTCTTGTTGCCAGCGGGAACGCCACTATGGGGAGGAGGAGGGAACGTTTAAAGGGGTCATAACCACAATTGAACACATGTGGAGGAAAGGGTCCAATTTGATGAACCAAACTGGGAACCTGGAGGAGACCAGCTGATGGCGACGCGGTGGGAGGTACCCAAACATTTACGCCTGGAAGTGGTCCACCAAATGGGACCGGAATCTGTGGACAGCTTCTGGGAGGGTGGGGGTGGAGCCTGTGATGGCATCCAAGACAATTGTGTGGATAGTCCACATGACGATTGCAACCAACTGAGCACGGAGGGAGGGTGGAAGAGGGGATACCATGATATAGCAAACATATCTCTTGAAATACTGAAGGGATGTGTTTGATCCTGGCCAAGCAGACGTTAAACTTCGCGTTATATCACTTTAGAGGTAGGGCACTTCTCCAGGCGGTGTAACAGCGTTCCATACTGGCCACACACGACGCAGGATGAGTGTAAAGCGTTAGAGCGCTCAGCCATAAGGTACACCCACCTCAGGCAGCGCCACACATGGGAACGGATTTGAGGCTTCAACAGAGGGTGGTGTGCATATTTCCAAAAGAGTCTTCTGGGTCTCAAGGGATTAAGGGATGTCCATCATGTCCAGGTAGTCCACCCTGGATAGGACATGGGACCATGTGGGGATTAAGCCATCTTGAATGGGTAACCCCTGTACCTCCTGTGTGAACCGAAGAGAGGGGCGGCCTCTCTGTGCTGTGTCCATTAATATGGATTCTCCACTCAGCGCTCCACATGGAGAGGAGAATTCATTTGTAGTGGGTTTTAGTCCCGTGAGGAGCTGTGGCCGATGGGTGGGAAGCCAGATAAATCATCAAGGAGTGAGGGTGCGAAGGATTGTTAAGGCCCAGGGTGCGGGAGAAGTTGGAGTGGGCTTCGCGGGACTAGCGTTGAGAGGGGGAGCGTAGGGGCGGTGACAGCAGCAATCCAGGTGTCCAGGATCTTGGCAGCATGGGCTTTAAAGTCGAGCAGGCCCATGCCACCATGACTATGAGGGCCAAACATGACCCTCAAGCCGTACTGATGGTTGGCGGCCTGAACATAGCCACCCTTGTAGAAGGACATACATAGATTTGAAAAAACTCTGGGAGAAGGCGATTGCGTGGGCTCCAAACCAGTTTTTGGAGAGATTCATAGAGTTGGCTAAAACAACCCTGTTAGTAAGGGAAGTAGGGTGGGCTCTGAGGGAGGCGATGCGCTTCGTCACGTTGTCTAGAATATGACTTTCCATTACTGCTGAGGCATACCCGCCTGCCTCCACCCACACGCCCAGATGGCGCACCGGTCCTATGGTAGGACGTGGCACGAAGGGGAGCACAAGTGGGGCGATGTGGGGTGAGCAGGGAAGGCGAGCACATGTGTGAACAGATGGGCCGGGCTGGGCACTAGTCGCTGGGCCCAGCAGGGTTGATACCAACCAAGGAGGATGATTTCAGTTTTTGAAGCGTTCAGTGAAGCATTACTTACCCGGAATATTCCTGGATGAGAGCTTCAAGTGCGCGTGCATCTTGTTTATTAGACACCCTGACCACACAATCATCTGCAAACGCCATCATCTTGACTGGGGCTTGGCCTAGTGCATGGACCCCAGTGAGGCGGGCATACACATTTCGAAGTAGTGGGTCAAGGCTGAAGTTATATAAGAGTGGGCTAAGGGGGTCCCTTGGCGTAGGCCCCTTTGAAGGCGGACTACTTCCGTGAGAAAGCCAGGGCCACGCACTGCCATTGTTGCAGATTCTGTAAGCAGCATTACCCAGTTGATGAAGTGAGGGGGCAAGCGGAATTGGTGGAGGTAGGCCCTGAGGTATTCCCAGTTTGCTCTATCATAGGCCTTCTGTTGGCCCAAAAATACAGTGCCCCAAAGGCCGTGGACTGGCATGCATTAGCCACAGAGTGCATGTTGTCCCAAATCGACCTTCTGGGTATAAAACCGAATAGTTCTGGGGATATGGTGGCAGATACTACAATTCCTAAACGGTTAGCCATGATTCTAGTTTAATTTTTGTATCTGTGTTAGTTAAAGAAATGGGGCGCCAGTTGGCTAGGTCTAGCTTATCCCCTTTCTTAAAGAGTGTGATGGTGAAGGCATCTTGTCCTCCTGGTAGAAGGCGCGTATCCAGAGGGCTCTGGCTAAGGGAGGCTAGCAGCAGTGGGGATAGATATTTGAAGTACTTCTTATAGAACTCATATGGAATGCCATCAGGGCTTGGGCATTTCCGATTTGGTGCACCATGGATGGCAGACCAGAGTTTGTAGAGCGTAATCAAATTTATTAATTCTGGGTATTGGGAAATGGTGCAGATGTGAGTGCTATTGAGAAATTTCGCCATTTCAGCCAGCTGAATTGGATCAGATTGGTACAACTTGGAGTAGTACTTTTATAGTTAAATTGCCACTTCAGCCATCTTATCCGCTACGGAATTATCCAACCTCCGCACCTGTGTGCAGGCCACGCTATGGCGTGGTGCAAAGAATTTTTAAAAAAATATGCGAAGCATGTGCCACCCTCTGTAATGTGTTTGGCCCTGTACTGAACACAAACCCAATGTTTTGTTGTCTTTCAAGCGTTGAGGTGGACGGCTGCATCTGCCCACTTCTGGCCCCAAGCAGGGCTTTAGCCTGTGGCTGGGATGTTGGACTCCAGGTGGCCAACTCTGCCAGAGCGCGCGAGATGACAGCTGATGTATCTCATGAGCGTCGGGAGGAGAGGTGGCAAGCGTGGCGGATGGTATCCTCTTTGAAGGCTGCCATGTGGAAATTGGGTTCGCGCAAAATGGTGTAATAAGCTCTTTTGCCAAAGTCACTAATTCTACCCAAGTGGAAAATCCTGGTGATGCAAGTTTGGGTGGGCGGAGTTTGCACCAATGCGGAGCCCTAGCCACGATGATGGGTAAGTGGTAGGTTATTGAGACCAGCTGGTGGTCGGAGAAATCAACTTTTGATGTGTGGAAGTGGGAAATATAAGATCAAAATTTCGCCGGCGTGAGGATAAGGTTGATGCGGGTCATGGACCTTAATTGGCTGTTGTGGACGTGGGGGCGCGTCATGTTTTCAAGCAGTGGAGCTTGCCGCGGCAGCGCGTCTAATAACCCAAGGGTGGCCTTTAGAACGCGAAGTTCTACGTGACCCTGGGGGGCGTGGGATGAAGAAGGCCAACGGTCCATGGGTTTGTTTAGCCAAAAGTTCATGTCGCCAACTATGAAAGGGTCAGGGGGTAATGGAAGGGTTTGACTGATGAGAAAAATTCCCGATGCTCTCATGCACAGGTCGGGGCATAAATGTTGATGATAGCATGTGCCACGTCAGCCACAAAAATGTAATAATGAGGACTTGGCCATTGAGGAAGGATTCAGATGATAAAAATTTAAAAAAATTGTTTTTCTGAACAAGCACCCCACAGTATCCATATCAGAAGGTTTGGGAAGGGAGGAGCATGGTTTTCCAAGCGTCCTTAGAACCTCGTGGACAGTGGGACTCCTGGATGGCCAGGATGTCCATGGGTAAATTTTTTTGTAAAAAACTCATTTTTTAGCCTGGGATGGTGAGGCCTTGAGTCTGGCAATATTCAATGTCCCTAAAGTGAAGGCTTCCCCCATCGCACCTTAGGTGTGAGGGGGTGGGCACCCGGGCCCACCAGCCTCCTCTGGATGCCACAGGCCTTCACAGTGGCGCGGGTGTTTGCAGCAACACTATTGGTGGTTTTGTTAATTTTTAAACTTTTAAAATTTTAAATTTATTGTGGGGAAGACTGACCATGGGATGGACACTTCCAAATATGACTCAGGAAAGACAAACTTAGTACCAGGGGAGGCACCCCAGAGAAGCGATGCTATCTCTTGTTGCCAGCGGGAACGCCACTTATGGGGAGGGGGAGGGAACGTGTGAAGGGTCCGTAGCCACTATTGAGCACGTGTGGAGGAAGGGGTCTGATTTGATGAACCAGACTGGGAACCAGGAGGAGACCAGCTGTCGCCGAAGCGGTGGGAGGTATCCAAACATCCACGCTTGAAAGTAGTCCACCAAATGAGACCAGAATCTGTGGACAGTTTCTGGGAGGGTGGGGGTGGAGCCTGCGATGGCATCTAAGACAATCGTGTGGATAGTCCACATGACGATTGCAACCACCAGATCACGGAGGGAGGGTGGAAGGGAGGAGCCATTGATAGAGCAAACATATCTCTTGACAGACTGAAGGGATGCGTTTGATCCTGGCCCAGCAGACGTTGAACTTCGCGCCATATCACTTTAGAGGTAGGGCACTTCTCCAGGCGGTGGAACAGCGTTCCATACTGGCCACACATGACACAGGATGAGTGTAAAGCGTTAGAGCGCTCAGCTGTACGATACACCCGCCTCAGGCAGCGCCACACATGGGAGCGGACTTGAGGCTGCAACAGAGGATGGTGTGCATATTTCCAGATAGTTTTTGGGTCTCAGTGGAATAAGGGATGTCCATCATGTCCAGGTAGTCCACCCTGGATAGGACTTGGGGCCGAATGGGGATCACGCCATCATGGATGGGTAGCCCCTGTACCTCTTGTGTGAACTGAGGAGAGGGGCGGCCTCTTTGGGTTGTATGTCCACTAATACGAATTCTCCACTCTGCGCTTCGCATGGAGAGTAGGATTCGTTTGTAGTGGGTTTTAGTCCCGTGAGGACCTATGGCCGATGTGTGTGATGCGAGGTATTTCATCAGGGAGTGGGGGTTTGATGGATTATAATGGCCCAAGGCTCAGGAGAAGTTGGAGCAGGCCGCGCGGTACCAGTGTTGGGATTGGAGTGTAGGAGCGGTGACAGTCGCGATCCAGGTGCCCAGGATCTTGGCAGCATGGGTTTGAAGTCAAGCAGGCCCATGCCACCTTGATGATGAGGGCCAAACATGACCTCTATCCGTACTGGTGGAGGGCGGCCTAACCAAAGCCATCCTTGCAGCAAGGCATACAAGGATTTGAAGAATCTTGGGGAGAAGGGGATGGCGTGGGCTCCGAACCAGACTTTGGATAGGAGCATAGAGTTGACTAGAACAACCCTGCAAGTGAGGGTAGTAGGGTGGGCTCTGAGAGAGGCGATTCGCTTCATCACGTTGTCCAGTATACGGCACTCCATTACTGCTGACGCATGTCCGCCTGCCTCCATCCACACGCCCAGATGGCGCACCGGTCCTATGGTAGGACGTGCTAGAAGGGGAGCACCAGTGGAGTGGTGTGTGTTGAGTTAGTAAGGCGTGGACGTGGGCGAGCAGATGGGCTGGGTTGGGAACTAATTGCTGGGGCCCAGCAGTTCTGAAACTGACCAAGGAGGATGATTTCAGTTTTGGAGGCGTTCAGTGTCGCGTTGCTTACCCAGGAATATTCCTGGATGAGGGCTTCAAGCCCGCGTGCATCTTTATTATTAGACACCCCCACCACGCAGTCATCTGCAAATGCCATCATCTTGACTGGGGTTTGGCCTGGCACATGGACCCCAGTGAGTTGGGAATTCACATTTCGCAGTAGTGGGTCAAGGCTGAAGATGTATAAGAGTGGGCTGAGGGGGTCCCCTTGTCGCAAGCCCCTTTGAGGGCGGACTACTTCCTTTAGGAAGCCTGGGCCAGGCACTGCCATTGTTGCAGATTCTGTTAGCAGCATCACCCAGTTGATGAAGTGGGGGGTAGGCGGAATTGATGGAAGCAGGCCCTTAGGTATTCCCAGTTTACTCTATCGTAGGCCTTTTGTTGGTCTAAGAATACCAGTGCTCCTGAGGCTGTGGACTGACATGCATTAGCCACAGAGTGCACGTTATCCCAAATCGACCTTCTGGGGATGAAACCTAATTGTTCTGGGGAGATGGTGGCAGATGCTACAGTCCCTAAACGGTTAGCCATGATTTTTGTTAAAATTTTAGTTTCTGTGTTTGTTAGAGAAATGGGGTGCCATTTGGCTAAGTTAAGCTTATCCCCTTTCTTGTAGAGTGTGACAGTAAAGGCCTCATGTCCTCCTGGTAGGAGGCGCGTTTCCAACAGGCTTTAGTTAAGTGAGGCGAGCAGCAATGGGGATATATATTTGAAATAAGATTTGTAGAACTCATATGGAATGCCATCTGGCCTGGGCATTTTCAGTTTGGCGCACTGCAAATGGCTGTCCATAATTTGTTTGGAGTAATTAAATTCATTAATTCTGGGTATTGGAAAGTGGTGCAGATATGAGCTCGGTCAAGAAATTCCGCCACTTTGGCCAGCTGAATTGGTTCAGCTCAGTATAACTTGAAGTAATATTTTTGCATTTCAATTGCCACTTTGGCCAGTGTGTCCACAATGGAATTATCCAATCTTCGCACCTGTGTGCAGGCCACGCTTTGGCGTGGTGCAAAATTTTTTAAAGAAATATGCGGTGCACTTGTCACCTTTAGTGATGCATGTGGACCTGTATTAGACACAAACCCGATGTTTGTGTTGCCTAATGAGTGCGTTTAGGTGGGCAGCTGCCTCCGCCCACTTCCAGCCCCATGCAGGGCTGTATCCTGTAGCTGGAATATTGGACTCCAAGTGGGCCAATTCCGCTAGAGCGCATGAGATAACTGCCGATGTGGCTTGTGAGCATCTGGAGGAGAGATGGCAATAGTAACGGATGGTGTCCTCTTTGAAAGTTGCCCATGTGGAAATGGGGTCTGCGCAAAATGGTGCAACAAACAATTTTGCCAAAGTTGCCTCTTCCACCTATGTGGAAATCCTGGCGACGCGAGCTTGGAGGGGTGGATTTTGCACCAATGTGGGGCCTTAGCAGCTGTGACAGGTAGGTGGTAGGTTAGCGAGATCAGTTGATGGTTGGAGAATTCCATTTTTGTTGTTTTGAAGAAGGAGATGTGGGGTTGGAATTTCACCAGCATTAGAATAAGGTCAATGCGGGTCATGGACCTTAATTAGCCATTGTGGACGTGGGGATGCATCATGTTTTTGAGCAGCAGGGCATGTCGCGGCAGCGCATCCATTAACCCAAGGGTGGCCTTTAGAACGCGTAGTTTTATGTGACCCTGTGGGGCGTGGGGTGAGGGAGGCCACCGGTCTGTTGGTGAGGTTAGCCAACAGTTTATGTCGCTGACTAAGAAATAATCAGGGGGTAGCGGGAGGGATTTGACTGATGAGAAAAATTCCCAACGCTCATGTGCACCATTTGGGGCATAGATATTGATTATTGCATGCGCTACATCAGCCCATGAGAAGGTGACAATGAGCACTCGGCCATTTAGGAATGTTTCTGAGAATGTGAATTTGAAAAAATTATTTTTCTGAATTAGCACCCCACAGGGCTTTGACCAAAAGGATAGGGATGGGAGGAGCATTGTTTTCCAAGCTTCCTCAGAACCTCGTGGATACTGGGACTCCTGGATGTCCAGGATATCCATGGGTAAATTGTGTTGTAAAAAACTCAGTTTCCTAGCCCAGGATGGGGAGGCCTTGAGTCCAGCGATATTCAACATCCCTAGAGTGAAGGTTTCCCCCATCGCACCTTAGGTGCAAGGGGGTGGGCCCCCAGGCCCACTAGCTTCTTCTAGGTCCCCACGGGCTTTCACAGCAGCGCGGGTGTTAGCAGCAACGCTATTGGAGTTTTTGTTGCTTTTTGCAGAAAGAGTCGCGTTGGCTTTGGCTTTCGCTTGTTGTTTTCCTGACGTCGGACGAATTTTTTATGGTGCAAATGAGTTTGGTGCACCATCAAGCGGGTCAGAAAAAATTTTTTTAGTTGGGATAGGTCCCAAGTCAGTTTTGACTGGAGTTTGGGTGCAACGATTGGGTGAGAAAAAACTCCCATTGGATTCTCGGATTGAGTGGCCCACTCAGCATGCGCTTCCCAATCTGATTGGATGATGGATTCCCAAGTTGCTTCTGCTGCGAAGGTCTCCATGTCCTCCTGGCGTTGTGAGTGTGGGATAGCGGTGGTGGCCTTGGCCGCTTCCTTGGCCCAGCCCTATGGGCCTGCTTGGCCTTCTTCAGCTCCTGCAGGGAGATAGGCTTTACCAATAGGTAGCAGCCTTGTGCTCCCCACAGGAAAGCCTCCTTGGTGCTTGCGGTTGGTTTGTAGTGCGCCTCTCCGCTGGCCATGGCCGCTGAGGGATGCTCTTGAAATGTGACGCCCTCCTTGATGGGGCATGCGTGCGCCTTATGTCTGAACGCATCACAGTGGGTGCAAATGGGGGGCGCGCTGTCCATGGTCACCTGGAACAGGTGGGTGGTATGCCCTGCAATATCAATAAAAGTGGAGTGCGGGATCTTGGTTAGGCCCTTCACAATCTCCTCGGTTGGGGTCAGGACTGCGATGGCTTTGCTAGTGCACAGGTGTGGCATCAGCGTGAAGCGTTGCATTTCAAAAGATTGTATTTCGCCATATACAGCGAGACCATCTTTCAGGTGTTGTTCCAAAATGTCACGTTTTACCGTAGTAGGCAAAAAGTCAAATGCGAGGAAAATTTGGTTTGATTTTGTCCATCTGGTGCATTTTTTTTCGATGCCCCATTGCCCTTTGGGGAGGTCAACCACTATGCGCACTGCTGCAGCCTCGTCTTGTGCTTTGATCGCTTTAAAAACCTAGGTCCAGCCAACTGTGTGACATGGAGTGAGGTGCAACGTACACCACATTCAGGAAAACTTTGTGTACATCTTCACAAAATTTTTCCCATAAGGCCGTTTTTTGGATGTCCAGATACACATGAACTCTGAATTCCACCGACGAAAGTGGCTGGGAATGTGGCGTGTTGATGTACTGATTGCATCTGCTTGCCACGCGAGTATCTCCAGGGAAATTGTGACCACCAGTTTTTTAAGATTTTTGTCTATTCCGCCAGATTCTCTGGGGCGTTTTCAAACGTTGGAGGCCGCGGGCCTTCCACCTGTGCCTCTTACCTTACTTGCCCAACTACTCCTTGATATGGGATCAGACTAATCTCCTCTGTGAGATTATCAAACTAGATTCAGACTTGAATTGAATAAGTTGCAAAAGTGATTGCAACGAGAGAGAAAAGTTTCTTATCCATTGCTTGAAGGCAGCAGAAGAAGTTGTATCTACAGAAATAGATACATTGGTGGAACAGGGAATTTTGGAGCCGTCAAAAAGTCCCTGGGCATCTCCAATGCTAATTCAAAAAAAGATGGCTCCAATTGAGTAGTAATTAATTATGGAAGCTTAACAGCATTACAAAAAAGATTCTTATCCGCTTCTGCAAATTGACGACGCTTTAGATTGGTTAGGTAGGTCCAAGTATTTCTCTGATATAGACTTGATATTGGGGTACTCGCAGATCGAGTTGCCAGCGGCGGAACAAGAAAAGTGTGCTATAATCACCTCAAAAGGATTGTTCCAGCCTACACATATGCCACAGGGTTTGTGCAATGCCCCCACTACGTTCCAGCAGGCTATGGACACTATTTTGGGTAATCTAAAGCTGTCTTGCGTTCTTGTCTACCTTGACAATATCAACGTGTTTTTGCGAACATTCACGGAGCATCTTGGACACCTGGAGCAAGTGTTCCGCCGCCTTGCTGATGATAATATCAAGATTAAGCCCTGAAAGTGCCACTTTTTAAGGAGCAGTTGGAATACCTTGGGTTTGTGGTAAATTTCAAAGGGCTTAGTCCTCATCTGGTCCAGGTGGAAGCCATCCACAAGATGATTTGGCCAAGAAATATGCGGGATATTCAGGTGTTCTTGGGGATGGTCAGCTACTACCGGCGGTTCATTCCCAACTTCTGCTGTATTGGGGCTCCACTCTTTGAGGTACTTAAGAAAAACGCTCCCTTCAACTGGATGGATCG